>JAODPA010008656.1:0-13708 GCA_025585075.1 Nepenthes mirabilis | reverse complement strand
GTAATAAATAAACTAAAATAAAATATAAATGACAAATTTTCTCACTATAAATGTATGCATTTAGACTCTGTTGTTACCGAAAGTTTGTCCACATCATCTGGGGAAGAGGTCAAACTCTCCTTTACCGAAGAAATAAGACACTTTGCCCACATTTGGTTCAGCAAATTGAGGTACAAAGAGCTCCCAAGAGAAAGAGGGGCGCCGAGAAATCACAAGGGTACTGCGGTTCTGAGCAAGACGAATGAAGCAAATTCTCCTGTCTATGAAAGGGGATCAGGAAGAAAACCAGCTAATGTAACACATTCTCAAACCTCATACACTCGACACATTTTTGTTAACCTAAAATTTTGTCGAAAATTTTTCGTTTCATTTTAACTGCAAAGTCAAGTTCTCCAAATCTGCAATTTCTTCGCGGTATTCTAAAAATCAACAAATTTCATCTACATTTTATCGAAGCCTTACCCTTTGCGGATGGATTTTTTGACTTATTTGGTTCGTTTCTCATCAGCGAAACAAAGATTCATGATTTATTGAGATAGTCTCATATCATAAATAGAGACATTTTTTTCCTTGGATTTGAGAAACTATGTTCCGTTGTCAATGTTTTGCATGGCTTACTCCGTACATATTGCCTGTGTATCTCGTTGTTCATGCTCTAAAATATCGTGAGCATAATATGTCATTGTTTTAGTTGTTGCTTTTGTATTTTGAAATTTAATAGGTACATGTTGTTGAGTTTTGGTTCCACGGACCTTTCCGAGACAGGCTCGTTAATGAGGGGTGTGTCCGGTCAGATCCGTGGTTTCCAGGCAACACAAGTGATTGAGGTGTTAGATACGAGATGAAGATTGAGATCGAGTTTTTTACGTGGAAAACCTCCTCTTGAATGGGGAGGAAAAACCACGATGCTCAGGGCCTGGAAAGTGCTTCACTATATGGGTTGAAGATTTTACAAAGTACAGTTGTGAGGGTTAATCCCTTCCATGTCTCTCGTTTTGTGTTTTCTTCCCTAGAGAACTATGCTCGCTGGAAGCTTTTTTCCCTCCTTTGTGGAGTTGGCCTTGGGAGAGAGTGTCCGGTTGAATGCTCTGTCTCTTTTTACGTGTGTCTGTCGAAGTCTTTCTTTCCAGGGTCGTTCTTTTGAGAGGGGCCTTGCTGAGTATTTATAGGAGAAGCCAGGCAGCCGGGGAGAAGACACGTGGCGTCCATCCAGCGGTTGAGGAGTTGGTCCACCGACTCCCTTAAATGCCGCTGATGTTGCGTGGAGTGGCATGCGGACGGCGTCGCTGCAACATCTGAGTGTGTCAGGCGTACAGAGTCTGAACACCAGCCTTGATTTGACTAGGCGTGCCCTGTTGAGACAACGACTGGCAGTAACTGCAGACTTTCTTGGGAACTGGCGTAGTGGCTTAGCTGGCATTCCCGGTCATGAACGAGCGGTTCTCGTCCAGTTGTGATGTTTTTCGTGAGTTTGTGGACTCGTGAGATGAAGCGGCTCCTGGAGGGCCTTCAGGGGAAAAGTCCGAGCGTCTCTTCCTGGCCACTCGGGCAGTTCTAAAACTTCGCAAGACTTCATGGGCTCTCGGCCCTTGGGCCATCTGATTTCCTTAATTTGTGAGAGTGTTCCTGGGTCTCTCATTTGGGCCCTTCTCTTGGGTCTTGCTCTTAAGGGCTTTCATATTGAAGCCCAACACATGTAAATTGATATTTATTATTGATTCATGTTAATTTACTAATGAAATTAATATCTTTCATGAAAAATAGATGAGTTTAAATAAATGAAAACAAATGGGAAGAATTGGTTGGAAGAATGTGGGTAGAGCATCAAATTGAAGAGCATAAGATAGGTATCACATTCAATACGGCTGTTAAAATGAGAGAAAACTACGAACAATATACAAACAACTTGGTTTTACAGTGATGAGATGAAGTTTTAAGAATTCTACTGATGGGATGATAAGATAATTTATTATTGTGTGTAAATATTTTTAAGCCAGGAGAATTGACAAGAATAAGTCGCAAAGCCAAAATTAATGCAATAATATGTGCTTATGAAAAATTCGTACTATCATATGTTATGCTTGAACAAAATCATCCATCTCCTTAAACCAGATGTATGAGGTGTTTTAAGAATCTTTTTCCCATATTAAAAGAAAACTTGAGCTAAATGATCAAAGCTGATATTGTCAAAACTATAAGACGTTAGTTATTAAAGCTAGTGGATATAAGAATTTATCTTATTAATAATAGGATGCTAAAAACTATCTTGTGAAGGCATGACAATTATAGTTAGATGAATGAAGTGTCGGAAAACTCAATCAGTATTTCATGAGAATGCATGAAAAAGGCGATATATTTTTCTATTTGATGGATTTGGGTGTAAGTGCTGTATACAAAATATACTTTGGGATGATGCCTAGAGTAGGGCCATATATGAAGCATTTGGAGATATTGTAACGTCTGATATAACATTTTTGACAAACAAATATATAATACTCCTTATACTATTTGTTAGAGTGAATCAACACAATCACTTGACCTTATTTAGGTATCAATAGATATCATCAAAGGATCTAGAAACTTTTATTTAACTGTTTGAATATTGGTAGCGTGTATGTCTGTGAGGGGCCCAAGTGCAATCATCACAAAGATCACGCTATAAGTGGGACAGTTGCAAAGGTATTGCTCGTAACACGTTGTAGATTTTACCTCTGGCATATTCTGAAAAGACTACCAGAAATACTTTTGACACATTCTCAATATAATAAAATAAGAACATCATTCATAGAAATATTTATAATTTGTAGAGTACCAAAGAATTTGAAAGTGGTGGCAATCATTAGTTAATGTCTATGGGCTCAAGGTTAATGCTTAGTTGTGTCGGTTATATAGTGAGCGTTATTATTGGATTCTTATTTTTGTTAAGGATATATTTTGGGCAGAGATATCTAGGATACAATGTAGTGAGCGTGTGAACGCTTTTTCCATCATTATGTGAACAAAAACATCATTGATGTAATTTGTTGAACAATATGACAATGCTTTAAGACGCATAATTGAGAAAGAGTGCATTGCAAATTTCAACTCCTAAAATTCTATAATCTCTTACATAAGTCATTTTAGAATCGAGGAACAATTTCAATTGCTCTATGCAAATGACAAATTCATATTGCCTTTGGAGAATAGTTTTAAAGTGACACAAGTTTCATGAGTTTGGAATCTAATATCAATTTGAATTTGGATTCTGAATTCCCTTCATAATCTATATTACTGCTTTTAAACTTCATTATTAGGAGCTTATTAAAATATCAAATTTTTACTCGATTTGAATAAATTGTGGGTTGGGTTTAGGTTTGACTTCTCTAACCTATTGTCATCCCTAATTTCGGATCACTTCTATATTGTTTTAGTTAGCAATTAATTTTAATTTTTGTTTTATCATCAAAATATAGATAATAGAAAATTATACTATTAGAGTTATTAAAATAAATAGGTTCGGTCAGAAAATTAATTTTCTATAAATCTTAGGTTTGCCACCCATAAGTCTAGACCCCAAGCAGCCATTATAATAAGAAGCTAACTACCTCGGGCCTAGTTACTCCAAGTGCTAGTTATATTTATAAATTATCCAATGCTAAAGAAACAAAAGGAATTGTAATGATTTAGAAATACATTTATTCGTGACCATTAACTAAAAGATCTAGATAGCGTTATATAAACATGTATAAGTCTTACAAGTGTGCTCATAAAGTTTAGGAAATCCAATAGTTTAGTAAGGTCGCAAAGTTTGGGAGTTCAGCAAGGTATCCAAAGAATGATCTCAGTGTAGCTTGGTTCAATGCAGCCAGGTTCCTTCACTCCTCCCGCATCCTCCAAGAGTCTTGGAACATGCTTGCAAAACAATGTAGTGTAAACTCCCTTCATCACGGTGTTCTCATTTAACATTTAATAACATAGACGATCTTTCAGTCTGTATACCAACACTGAAAAACACTATGAATGATGCAGTCACCACTGTCAGGAAAGCTGCGTACTCAAAGTCAGCTATGTAGTGGCATGTGAAATATTATTGTTAAGAGAGTTGTATAGTACTTTGTTAAACGCCATCATTGTTGAGAGGGTTATGTAGCAAGGGTTGATGAACTGCTGTGAGGTTCTCGTGTTCAAGAGGGCAATATTTCATGTAAATGAACTCACGCACAAAGGGAGATCGTTGGGAACCATGTGCAAGCCTTGTAAAGTGTGCCAACATTAAAGAAATACTAATTATAGTGGTTTATAACTCAGGTTTTGGTCCAGATGGTATCCAACATATGGATAAATCTTATAAAGATCCACGTCTACATGTGCTCAAGAAGATCATGAAATCCAGAACTTTCAAAAGTTCAATGAAGTCACAAAGCTTGGGAGATCAAGAGTTTGGCGAGGTTAAGAGTACTATTTTGGACGCAACCAAAATCTGTCCTTGTTTTCGTGTGTTTGCCAAATACTGTAAGCCTTGAACTGCACATATTTGTAAGGCGATGGATTGTTGACTCCCCCTTGAATGGTGTTATCCCCGATACATCATCAGTGTAATTTGGTTCAACCAGCTTCGAAAGTTGGAACATCATTCCTCATTTTCTAAATCGTATGGAAAGTTTCATCTTTTTGAGGATCCCACCGTACTCATTAATGCCAACATAGATCTTGCCTTTTTCAATTCAAGCTTTACCATCTTTCCTGAGATTTCTGAGTTTTCCAGTGACATCTTCTCCTTTTGTAAGGGAGTGTATCAATGTGCCTCCCGTTAAGCTATCTATTTGGAAAAAGAAATAAAATAATCTCGTTAGTTTTGCAGAAATAAAATAAAATTGGGAAGCCTCACCACCAACATGGTTCTTTTGTGTTAGAGTTTTGTTCCCTGTCTGGTTAAACTTGGAGGGTGTTGGAAATCTCTCTCGTGAAGAAGTTCCGGTCAATAGGACGTTGACCGGTTTGCTTGGAAAGACGGTCAACAAGATTGACCGGTTTATTAAGGCAACACAGAGTTTCTGCTATACCTGAAATGAAGTAGATTAACCTGCTCGATTAGGTAACCTTGGAAACACAAAGTCTGCTGATCTGTTGCTGCTGATGCTGCAGGCATGCGCCACCTGCTATTGTGCTAAAACATACTTCTTGGAAACAGTGCACCAACCATGGATAACGCAGTGGTGATCTAGCTGCTACTGCTGTGTCCTTAATATTCTTGTATATATGAATGTGTGAAAGCAGGGCTGGAATGGTAGAAGTCAGGAGTTGTTGTAAGTAGAAAAGAGTTGAGCAGAGTTTGAGTGTGTGAGAGTAAGAAAGAAAACAGAGGAGAGGAAGAAAGCCCAACGGTGTGTGTGTAAGCATTTCCGCCTTGCTGTTTTGTAATCTCTATATCATACATAGTGCAATTTCTCAAGACTTAACGTCCTGTAGTTTTTTCCTTGATTCATAAGAATTTTTCACGTAAATATCGGTTGTCATTATTCTCTTTCTTTCCTTCTCTTCGATTCCATTGTGCTTGTGGAGGTAGGCCGCCCTATTTCCGGCCAACAAGTGGTATCATAGAGTGGTTGAGAACCTTGTTCTAATGGCGTCAACATCATTGAAGAATCTGCCGTTTAGCGTTGAGCAGTTTAACGAGTAGGGTAATTTTATTCTCTGACAAAAAAAGGTGAAGAACATTCTCACCAGAGAAGGGACAGTGAAGGCGCTGAAGAAGAACGAAAAGCCTGAAAATCTGACCGACGATTGGCAAGACAAGAGAGATTTTGCAAACTGCACCATCAAGCTGTGTCTGGCGGACAACACTCTCCAAGAAGTTCTTGGTTTAATTGATCCGGCGGAGGTCTGGGAGAAATTAAAAAGTCGTTACAAGCCCAAATCTCTGACAACCAGACTGCACGTAAAGAAGCAGTTTTATGGTTTATGGTTATCTGAAGGAGGGAGTTTCGAGAAACACTTGGATGAGTTTAATCGGATATTAACGCAGATGTCTGCGCTTAATGAGGAGATCAAGGAGGAGGGCAAGGCGTTGGTCCTGTTGGCTTCACTGCCGGTCATCTATGACCATATCGTTACAACCTTACTGTTCGGCAAGGATACTTTGAGATTGGATGAGGTTATTACTTCTCTGCTCATGAATGAGTCCAGGAGGTCGCAAGGAACCTCATCATCTTCTCATTCTGAGGTTCTGGTGATCGAATCCACAGGAAGAAGCAGAGGTCGTCACTAGAAACCGGGAGAGAAGAGTCGTAACAAGTCACGATCCCAATACCATAATCTGGAGTGCCATCATTGTGGCAAAAAGGGCCACATTAAGAAGCATTGTTTCAAATGGAAGCAAGAAAATGCAGAGAAGAAGAAAAGTGACAAAAGACGCGGCGAGGAAACGTCCTCCGTTTCAGTAGTCACAAGTGGTGATCTCCTGTTGACATGTCAAGAAGAGGTGGCAAACTTGACAGATCTGGAATCTAGTTGGGTAATTGATTCGGGCGCTACCCTACATGTCACGTCCCAGAAGGGACTATATACATCATATACTTAAGGAGATTTTTGAGTAATTAGGATGAGTAACAAAGGAATATCTCTTGTTGTAGGTAGATGAGATATTATTCTGGTCACAAATAATGGCACAAAGCTGCTGCTGAAGGATGTGCATCATGTTCCTGACATTCGTTTGAATGTCATCTCAGCCGGTCGACTGGATGATGAGAGCTACTGCAACACCTTCTGTGAAGGTGAATGGAAGTTGACCAAAGGGTCCTTTGTTGCAGCGAGAGGGAAAAAGTGATCCGGTCTTTATATGATTGAGGTCCGTGCCATGGCCGGAGATGTAAACGCTGCAATCTGTAAGGAGACGGAGGATTTGTGGCACAGGAGGTTGGGCCACATGAGTGAAAAGGGATTGTCTCATTTGCCCAGGAATGGCCTAATCAAAGGAACGAAAGAGAACGGGATGAAAACGTGTCCTCACTGTTTGGCCGGGAAACAGAGAAGAGTATCTTTTAATGGAATTTCGTCAACCCCAAAAATCGGACTGCTTGATCTCATACACACAGATGTGTGTGGTCCGTTCAAAGAGAAGTCGATCGGTGGGGCTCAGTATTTTGTTTCTTTTATTGACGACTGTTCAATAAAACTATGGGTTTACCCACTAAAGATCAAGGATTAGGTTCTTGGTATCTTTGAGCAGTTTCATTCTCTTGTGGAGCGTCAAACGGGGAAGAAACTAAAGACTATCCGAAGTGACAACGGCAGTGAATACTTGGGACCCTTCGATGCTTACTGCCGGCCACATGGCATTAGGCATCAGAAAACACCACCGAAGACACCTCAGTTGAATGGAGTAGCAGAACGGATGAATTGTACGCTCTTGGAGAGAGTACGTTGTATGCTCTCTGAAGCAAAACTTAAAGTATCATTCTGGGCAGAAGCACTCCGGACGGCAACCTACATTATCAACAGGTCGTCGAGTAAGCCACTGATGGGTGAAGTGACAGAAAAGATATGGACGGGCGTAGAACCGTCCTACAATTGTTTACGAGTGTTCAGATGTAAAGCATTCGTACACATTCCAAGAGATGAAAGGACGAAATTGGAGCCAAAAACGATGCAATGCGTCTTTCTGGGCTATGGAGAGGATGAGCTGGGTTACAAATTTTATAATCCTGCCACAAGAAAATTAGTCTGGTCAAGAGATGTAATATTTGCCGAGAATGAGACGATTGAAGATATTGGCAGGAAGGCAGATTGTAATGATAAACAGACGGACAAAGTGAGTATCAAAGATGTTCGTCTTGTATCAGAAACAGGTTCAGACGGTCAACAGGGAGTTGACCGAATTGCCGGTCCTGAAGCAGTTGAAGACACTGGAGAGGAGGTGATGGTGCCGGATGATGATGACCAGACTGAAGCCATGCCTCAACCGGCCGAAAAAGTCGCTATTAGACGATCCTCCCGAAATAGACGACCGTCCGTTCGTCTGTCCTCCAGTGAGTATGTAATGCTGACTGATGCCGGTGAGCCTGAAGATTATAAAGAGGCTATAAACGGCGAAGGCAAGGAGAAATGGCTGAAGGCCATGAAAGATGAGATGAGTTCCCTTCATGAGAACCATACCTTTGATCTCGTTACACTTCCCAAGGGGAAGAAGGCATTGAAGAACAAATGGGTCTTCCGGGTGAAAATGGACGAGAACACCAAGAAACCTAAGTACAAGGCACGTTTGGTGGTGAAGGCCTTCAGTCAACAAAAGAGAATTGATTTTGATGAGATCTTTGTCCCGATTGTTAAAATATCCTCCGTCCGGGTAGTGCTGGGCCTGGCCGCCGCCCAGAACTTAGAGGTGGAACAGATGGACGTTCGGATTGCATTCCTTCATGGTGAGCTCGAGGAGAAAATCTACACTGAACAACCGGAAGGGTTCAAAGTCAAGAGGAAGGAGAGACTTGTCTGCCACTTAAAGAAAAGTCTATATGGATTAAAGCAAGCTCCTCGGCAATGGTACAAGAAGTTCGAGTCTGTTATGTCCGGCCAAGGATACCGACGGACTACTCGTGACAACTGTGTATTTGTGCAGAGGTTTGCTGATGATGATTTTGTCATCCTTCTCTTATATGTGGATGACATGTTGATAGTTGGACGGAACATTGACCGGATAAAGAAGTTGAAGGAGCAGCTTGGACGGTCATTTACCATGAAGGACCTTGGATCGGCGAAATAAATTCTGGGAGTTAGAATTATACGCGATCGGAATGCTAGAAAATTGTGGCTGCCTTAAGAAAACTATATTGAGAAAGTGCTTCAGCGGTTCAACATAGACAAATCAAAGCCCGTGAGTACACCATTGACAAATCACTACAGGCTGAGCACTCGTCAATGTCTGACTACGGATGACGAGAAGAAATACATGAAAGGCGTTCCCTACTCATCAGCTGTGGGAAGCCTGATGTATGCTCTGGTATGCACCAGACCGGATATAGCTCATGCCGTTGGGACAGTTAGCCGATTTCTGTCCAATCCGAAAAAGGAGCACTGGTCTGCAGTAAAATAGATCATGAGATATATTCGGGGAACTTCCAAGATGTGTTTGTATCTTGGAAGTGACAAACCGCAATTGGTGGGATACTCAGACGCGGATATGGTCGGAGATGTTGACACACGCAAATCCACATCGGGCTACTTGGTGAAATTTACGGGCGGTGCTATTTCTTGGCAATCCAAGCTACAAAAGTGTGTAGCTCTATCCACAACTGAAGCCGAATACATTGCAGTTACAGAACCCTACAAAGAGATGCTGTGGATGAAGGAATTTGTTCAAGAATTGGGTCTTCAATAAGAGAAGTACAGTGTACTCTGTGATAGTCAGAGTGCAATACATCTCTGCAAGAATTTTTTATTCCACTCGAGATCCAAGCATATTGATGTTCGGTGCCATTGGGTGAGGGACGTGCTAGAAGCTAGTCTATTATCACCGAAGAAGATTGGTATTGAAGACAATGGAGTAGACATGATGACTAAGATCCTAACAAGAGGAAAGAATGAGGCATGCTGCAAGATAGTCGGGCTAATGGAGTTAACTTCCTCACGATTGAGAGGGGAAGTTTGTTGGAAATCTCTCTCGTGAAGAAGTTTCGGTCAACGGGGCGTTGACCGGATGGACGGTCAACAGAATGTTGACCGGTTTGCTTGGAAAGACGGTCAATAAGGTTGACCGGCTTATTAAGGCAACACAGAGCTTCTGCTATGCCTGAAAATAAGTAGGTTGACCTGCCCGATTAGGTAACCTTGGAAACACAAAGTCTGCAGATTTGTTGCTGCTGATGCTGCAGGCATGCGCCACCTGCTACTGTGCTAAAACATACTTCTTGGAAACAGTGCACCAACCATGGATAACGGAGTGGTGATCCAGCTGCTACTGTTGTGTCCTTAATATTCTTGTATATATGAATGTGTGAAAGCAGGGCTGAAATGGTAGAAGTCATGAGTTGTTGTAAGCAGAAAAGATTTGAGCAGAGTGTTAGTGTGTGAGAGTAAGAAAGAAAACAGATGAGAGGAAGAAAGCCCAACGGTGTGTGTGTGAGCATTTTCGCATTGCTATTTTGTAATCTCTATCTCATACATAGTGTAATTTCTCTGGACTTAACGTCCCGTGGTTTTTCCCTTGATTCATAAGGGTTTTCCACGTAAATATCAGTTGTCATTATTCTCTCTCTTTCCTTCTCTTCGATTTCTTTGTACTTGTGGAGGTAGGCCGCCCTATTTCTGGCCAACAGAGGGAACCTGGCTCTTTTTGCCAACAGTTGTCTACTACTGAAGTTTTCTAGGAATACCAAAATCCCTAACTGCTTATTGGCGGTATTTTCATGATAATATTCAAGCAAACATCATAAGCAAATAAATATCAAACAGCCTATTTGACATCAAAACATAAGCAAAAGTGAAACGATCAAAATTGTGACAAAAGAAGTCTTACAACTTCCTTCTGTTGCTTCACTCCATCGTGAGAATTAGTTACATTACTTCGCAACCACAGAACAGTTTACAAGGCTAATAAGCATTCGAAAAGACAGCGGCAGGCTGAATAGATAATAATTCAATTTCTTTCAGTCTAATCAACTACACTGCTCACCTTCAATGTCGGTTACCCTCTGCAACACAGTTCTGAGGATGAAAGCTCACAAGTTGCAGTATGGGAGTTCACAGCATTATCAGAAAATATGAAACAATTGAAAGGAGTAAACCAGGAAGAAGACACCTTTTTGTGGAAGCAGATAACGGGAGCTCAGTCATTATCTCAAATATACAGCTCCCATCCGAGGGATCAGTTTTTGTGACCATTCCAAGGTCTGAGAATTTGCAGGCTTCGTCTGCCTGGTCATACTTTTGGAAGTAACGATTGAATGCATAGGAAACATTACCCACTGCGTCCAAATTTGAACAAGATGTTCCATACCCAAGGCTGGTGCAGTCGGCCAGCCCACAAGCATAGCTTACGCTATCACCGACCCGTGCATCTTCCAAACTGGCAGATGGCTTCAGCACGCACCACTTGCGATCCAAATACTTCACGTTTCTCGCTTGAACCAAAGACCCAGAATTGGTGGCCCTAAGATTGAGTTGGTACTTAGGTAACCCATCGAATGTGAATATTCCCCAGTGGCGTTCAAAATGGCCGGGGTCAATGCTCTTCTCATCTTCATCTACCAAGCTAAACAGGTAGGCATCAATGGGACCCGATCTCATGGGTGTTCCTTTTCCACTGGCAATATGAGACATGAATCCTTGGTTGAACCTCTGGGCATAATTGAGGTTAGCATTTATGTCACCATCAGTTGGCCACCCGATTTCACCTACTATGATGGGCAAGTTTCCAAACCCGTTCTTCTGCAAAGCCCACACGAGTGTGTCATGATTCGCATCGAACATGTTGTAGTAGTATGTCCCAGCATCAGTAAGGGGTGCAGCATTCCCATCAAAGAAGGCATACTCAACGGGGAAGTTGGGGTCAGAATAGAGACTTATGAAGGGGTAAATGTTGACAGTAAATGGGGCACCATTGTCGCTCAGGAACTTGACAATTTGCAGCATCAGGTCATGAATATCAGTTCGGAAATCACCGCCAGATGGCAGGCCAGAGGAGCTTGAATATACGTCGGCATTAAGGGGAACTGTGACCTTCACTTGGTTGCTAAGACCTGCTTTTATCAGAGCAGATTGAATGTTTTGCAGGGCTGGGTATGTTGTTCGTAGGAAGCTCCCATTATATGTCTGTAGAAACGGCTCATTACCAACTGCTACGTACCTGTAAGAACCATACAGAGCACAACAGTACATTTAGACTATCGGGATCCAAATACATTTTCATGGGTTGCTGCGCCTTTTCTGTGTCAATTACTATATTTATTGCAATACATGAACAATACGGAGTCTGCCAAACCACCGGCTATGCCCAGTTTTTCAAAGCTTATGTGCAACAATGGTTGGGATTGGAAGCCTGCTGCTTCAAAATCTATAATTTATACATGTCATAACTGATTCAACATTCTTTTGGAGATTGGAAGAGCACTGATTAAATGGGAATTTTGTTTAAGAAGCTCCATACCTTCAAAACTTCTGGACAGTAAGATCAGGAAACATCAGATAGATAACAAAACTAACCATCTATATGGTTCATGAGAATATGAAGACTTACGTATCACAGACTTTTAAAGATAGGCAGTGGGTAATAGAAAGGTTGAAGCAGCATAAAGTTCATGAGAATTGTCTGTATAGTGTTGTATCATCGACTCTACTTTCCAAAAAAAATGTTTGATTATATGCCTCAGGAAGATTTCTGATGCTTGTGTAATGGCGTAGCAGCCCCTAACCATAGACAGGGCAACAACAAAATCTCAAATCCCACTAGGTCTGTGTCGACTATCTGAATACGCTTTACTTAGTGTGACATCAACAGAGCCCCTAAATTCAGGTGCAGTGAGTAAATTTGTATGACATTTGTCGGCAATTAATGAAGCTCACTAACAGATGTTTGTTGGAATTAATAACGTGTTTACCAATCAAAACAAACAGACAGGAAGTTAGTAAGGGTGACGAATAGAGCTGACCTAATGTTGACATTGTTGGAGCTGACATGGATAGAAACATTCTTTGAGACCCATTTTTCAGCAGCATTCATACTGGAAGCAAGAGGAGCAAGCATGTCATTAGGAATGCCAACCATAACTTCAATCCCTGACCTACCAAGAGCCCTTAGTATGTCATAATTTGCATCAAAAAGCTTAACCTTCTGAAACCCATTTTCCCTCAGCATCCTGACCACTGTTTCTGGTGGCAAAGGATGGTTAGCCTGCGTGCCCCAGTTAGCACCTATGCCTGTCACCGCTCGCAACACTGACAATAACAAGCACATCCCAAATGCCATTCCCGTTAAAAACCAACCCACACTTTTCTTGAAATAGGCCATCGGGCTTTTTAAATTGCCTCAAACAGCACCCGAAGTTGGAACTTTAATATGATGGGTTCTCTGCTCTCTCTGTGTCTCTCTGTTTCTGGAGCTTGAAATTAAGAACTGGACACGAAATAGGCAACAACGGCACGGCTAAAACAGTGATACAAAAGAGGGCGCTAGTGTTTAGTTCTTGCACTAAATTGCATTACAACAACAGAATGCGAGTTTTCCTAGACGCTCGAAACTAATAAAAGAAATGATAGAAATCTCTTTTCAAACCCCATGTTAACATCATTCCCACTTCAGAAAGCTGAAATTGCTCACAGTGCCCTGAAAATATACTGATGCAGAGAAAAAAGATAGGGAGTTAGTGAGGAGAGAATTAAAATCCCAGAAAGCTAAAACTGAAGTTTTAAGAAAGTACTGGGAGAAAGTGAAGAGACCCAAACCGAGGCGGACGAGACTGCATTTCCGGTAGTATAATATGAGATGGAGAACGGAAAACATTGGGAAAGTGGAAACTGATCAAAAACCTCAAGACTGTTGTATAGAGAAGCAGCATGAGAAAGGCCAAACGGTGGAGCTTTTGATGGGAGGGAATCGAACGAAAATCATGAACAAGTTAAGGATCTCCGGAATCTGAGTACGAATTTTGAACATCCGTATTAACATTACTAAAAATATGCATGACTTTATCTTTTTCATTTTTTAAATTTTTGTCTTCACTTTAAAAATTATAATTTT
>JAODPA010008645.1:0-13708 GCA_025585075.1 Nepenthes mirabilis | reverse complement strand
CATAAATGCTAATATAGGTTTCCCCCTTTAATGAAACATCCTCGCGGTTTCTCATTTTTTGAAAAGTTTGTCTAATATTTCTGGAGAGTCATTCAAATAAGTTGCATTCAAAAGGTTATTTATGTCATTATAACTAATTAAATAATATAATGTAAATCATATTTTAACTAATCAAACACGTGGCAACAGCTGAAAGAAACTGTCATTTTCCAGGGTCACCGCTCTGCGGCGCAGTTACTTTTTCTTTTTTTTAAATAGTCCACGGCGTCGTCCTTTCCGTAGGCGTCGTCAGCGAATCGTCATCCTATCCGCGTCTTCAACGTGCCTTATCTATTGGCCGCGTATACGTGTCATCTTCCCATAGGATCAGCCCCCCTTCTCTCTCTCTCTCTTTCCAATTTCCACAGACACGATCCCTGCCTTCGTAGAAATCGTATATTAGCTGTCACTGATTCAACAATTACCAAATTCCACCGTCTCTCTCCTCAACACCGGCGCGTAAACGAGAGGAAGAAGAAAGAAAAACGAAACGATAACTAGTTGAGAATATCTCGATATTTGTGCATTTGATTTTTCTGGATTTTTTGTTGGTTGTATGTTGTTGAATGAGTGCGCGCTCTCTCGCTCTCTTCTCTGCCATAATAGTCCCGACACACACCCGGGAAGCATTCCTTTGTATTTTTTCCCAATCAGTTCTGGATTGATTTCCTGCTATCAGAATTCATACGGACGTCTTGCGCGCGAGCGCTGTCTATCGATCTATCTATCCCTCTGAAAGATGGCAAAATGGCCGCTGAAAGGGGCGACGAAGAAGTTCCAAGTGAAGGTAAGGGCAATGAAGCTCCAAGGATTTGAAACTGAGGCAGCGGAGGAAAGACGGAGGGTAATGGCGGTTGAGGTCAGATGGAAAGGAGCTAGTAAGCCTCCATTGGTCTACTTCAACAGGAAATCTCAGCAATACCGAAGCTTTTCCAAAGGAAAGTGCTTCAAGAATGGGGAGCCGATTGAATGGGATGATGAATTCGACAATCTTTGTACGTTCTCGATCGCTTCCAGGGATAGTTCCTTCAATCCATGGATCGTATCCTTCCATGTCCTTCGTGTAAGTCTCTCTTTTCTCTCTCTATTTTGAGGAAATCGTTGTGATGTGATTTTCGTAGTAATTTGAATGAGAATTCGTTTTGTGATGGAAAATTCAGGAAGAGAATGAAGAATCAACGGTGAAATCGTCAACTATTGGCAAAGCTTCTGTAAATCTGGGGGAGCTGGCTTCAAAAATGGAGGCGGAGATTGAACGAAAACTTCCTATTGCTTTCCAGCTGGATGGAGTCGGCAAGGAAGCCACCCTTTCGGTACATTCATTACCTATTAATGAATTCCCAACAGGAATCAAAGTATTCCAAAAGAGTTATTTCCATTTAAATTAATTTACATATATTTATAAGAAATTAAATTTTACTATTATTGCATCCTCATCCTCATATCCTAATTGCTAAACGGATTAAAAATCCAAATACTATATGAAGTAGGTCTAGTCTCCGCATATTTAAATTTAAATCCCATGTAACAAAATAACACAGCCAAAGGGTTAGCGGGACTAGCTTCCTAATATATCATCCAATACTCAAATCACTATCTATCTTTTGTAATGAAGAAAAATATATGATGCAAATAGAAAATTAAATTAACTTTATGTGTAAAAATTTACGCTTTTCTCGAAGCGTCTTAAAGAGAAAGAGAGATTTTCTATTTTCGAGAGAGTCTTCTTTTTACTCTGTTGGAAAAATTGTCCTTTTATAGCTAGTATGCGGTAGTTGACTTTTTCTGTCAATTGTCTAAGAAACTGTCTAAAAATCACTAAATTGATAGAATTCTATCCGCATTACGATTTTAACTATCCAAAATCATTGAGATGAGAGAGAAAAAGCTGCTTGATCGTTACCTTTAGTTTTATTATATATCTTCGAACGGGTCTTTTGATTGGGCCAAATTAGTCTCTTAGATTTCTTTAATATGTGGGCCAAACTCGTCGAACGGGTTTTGGAAGCATCTTAAACAACACAGGAACCAGATCCATGAAGAAGATGATTGTTGGCGGCAATGGGTGGCCCACTGACAATGATATAGGAACAATTGCATGTTAGCCGGAATGGACGGCCGACTAATAAAAGCACATACACTATGAAGTAGAAGTAGGAGAAGAGAAATAAATACCAAATATTTTACGTGAAAAATTCTTTTGAAATAAGAAAAAAATCACGGGATACTAGATCCGCAATAATCACTAGGTGTGAGAATTTGTTACACAAATTACAGAAGATGAAAATAAGAATAGAGCAAAGGTAAATAAAAAATTTTAATACTTTGTTTTCACTCACTGCTCTCTTTCTTTTCACTTTCTTTCATCTAGTTTTCTCACTACTACACCCCCTACTAAGTATGCATATACACACATATATATATACATACTTCCTCCACTAGTATAAGCAATAATAGCCTAACTTGGTGGTTGGTGCACAACTCCCAAAGTCTACATGCGTGCATACGCATGCTTTTTCTTGTAACAGGCGGCAGATGCCTGCTCCTACAAACTGATCAGTGGTTGGAGTTCCAAGAATGATGTCTACCAACTACTCAATTAGGTAGGTCTACTGTACACCTTTAAAAAATATGACAGTCATTCAGACTTTCATATTCAGTTGGTCAACCCTATTGACCATTTTATCATTCTTGGCCGGTAAATCACCCCGTTGACCGGTCGAAGTAGTCTGACCATATTTTTCAATGGAGTTAGTCGTCTCACGATTTTTACCGGTCAACATATTGACCGGTAAAGGTTGACCGTCCAGAAGGTTCCGGTCAATTATGTTGACCGGAATTCCTTCTATTTAAAGTAGCACACAGGTGCTCCGTCCAAGTCCCCCAATCACAAGAACTTTCATATGGGAGTGATTCCTAACAAATTTTTTCTCACGACCGTGAGGGAGTTAAGTCCATCAGCCCAGCCAGCCTGCAGCATGTTTCATTTTTTTCTTTCGGTAAAATCTTGGTCATCATGTTTGCCCTATTTTTTCAGTGTCAATTTTTTCAAGTGACAGTAGACCGGCTTCTAGTACTTCTCTCACCCAATGATACTGCACATCAATATGTTTTGATCTGAAATTGAGTGATGAGTTTTTACAGAGATGAATGGCACTCTGGTTATCACAAAGTACCACATACTTTTTCTATTTAAAGCTCAATTTCTGAATAAACTTCTTCATCCACAACATCTCCTTATAAGCTTCTGTCATGGTAATATACTCGACTTCAGTAGTAAAAAGAACAATACACTTTTGTAACTTGGACTGTCAGAAAACTACTCCTCCTGCAGATTTCATTAAGTATCCTGAAGTGGACTTGTGACTGCCAATGTTTTCTGCCATATCAGCATCCGAGTAGCCCTCCAATTGAGGCTTGTCACTTCCAAGATACAAGTATCTTTTGAAAGTTTCTCGGATGTATCTCATAATCCACTTTACCGCGAACTAATACTCCTTCCCTGGATTGGACAGAAACTGGCTGACTGTGTCAATAGCATGTATTATGTCCGGCATGGTGCATACCAAGGCATACATGAGGCTTCCTACGGCTGAGTAGGGAATGCCTCTCATGTACGCTTTCTCTTCTTTTGAAGATGGATACTGGCGACTACTCAACCTGTGATGATTTGCAAGTGGAGTGCTGATAGGTTTAGACTTATCCATGTTGAACGTTGGAGTATCTTCTCAAAGTAGTTTTCTTGAGACAACTATAATCTCCCTGCCTCCCAATCGCGAATAATTCTAATACCAAGAATCTGGTTTGCCTGTCCGTGGTCTTTCATGGTAAATGATTGCCCAAATTACTCCTTCAACTTCTTTATTCGAGTACTATTTTGTCTAACAATCAACATGTTGTCCACGTAAAGGAGAAGGATAATAAAACCGTCTTCCGAAAACCTCTGTGTAAAAACACAGTGATCATAAGTAGTTCGCCGGTATCCTTGACTAGTCATGATTGATTTGAACTTCTTATACCACTGTCTTAGAGCCTGTTTCAACTCATATAGGTTCTTCCTTAGACGATAAACTAGTTGCTCATTCCCTTTAACCTTGAATCTTTCTAACTGTTCCATATAGATTTCTTCCTCCAGTTCACCATAAAGAATGGCTATCCGGACATCCATTTACTCCACTTCCAAATTTCGAGTGGCTGCTAAACCCAACACAACTCGTATAGAGGACATTTTTACCACGGGAGCAAAAATCTTATCGAAGTCGATTTCCTTCCGTTGACTGAAACCTTTCACCACTAACCGTGCCTTATACTTTGACTTCATGGTATTTTTATCCGTTTTCAACCGGAGGACCCATTTGTTCTTTAGGGTTTTCTTTCCCTTGGGAAGTTTGACTAAATCAAAGGTATAATTTTTATGAAGAGAACTCATTTCATCATTCATGGCTTCCGGCCATTTTTTCTTACTCTAGTCCTCCATAACCTTTTTATAACTTTCAGGCTCTCCGACATCAGTGAGCATAACATATTTACTGGGTGACAAACGTACGAACGGCCGTCTGTTTCGTGAGGATTGTCTGACAAGCACATCCTCGACCAGTTGAGGGATGATTTTGTCCTGGTTTTCATCAGGTGATATGATCACCCTTCCATTATCCTCAGGGACCTCAAAATCATTGTCCCTGTCTTCCAGGGACACCGGACGAATAATTTTGACACTTACTTTATCCATCTGCTCGACATCACACTTGACCTTTCTACCAATATCCTTGATCGTTTAATCTTCAACAAATGTTACGTCCCTTAATCGGATAAGTTTTCTCCCAATTGGATCAGAAAATCTGTCACCAAGCTCATCTTTCCCATAGCACAGAAAAATACACTGCATCATTTTTTGCTCTAACTTTGTCATTTCATTTCTTGGGATATGAACAAAAGCTTTATATCCAAATACTCGTAGATGATAATAAGATGGCTCCTTATCCGACTATATCTTCTCCGACACTTCACCATTCAAGGGTTTACTGGGCAACCTATTTATGATGTAAGCCGCCGTCTTCAATACTTCGGCCCAGAAATGTCCAGGAATGTTAGCTTCAGAAAGCATGCACCGTACTCTTTTCAGAAGTGTGCGGTTCATCCGCTCAACCATTCTGTTTAACTGTGGCGTCTTTGGAAGTGTTTTTTGATACCTAATACCATGTGACTGGCAATAGGTATCAAAAGGCCCAATGTATTCACCGCCGTTATCACTTTGGACGGCCTTCATTTTCTTCCCCGTCTGTCACTCAATAAGGGTATGAAATTGCTTAAATATATCGAGGACTTGGTCCTTGGTTTTTAATGGGTAGACCCACAACTTTCTGAAGTAATCGTCAATGAAAGAAACGAAATATTGAGCTCCACCAAACGACTTTTCTTTGAATGGTCCACACACATCTGTGTGGACAAGATTAAGCAGTTCTGCTTTTGGAGTGGACAAGACTCCATTAAATGAGACTCTTCTTTGTTTGCTGGAGATCGCCTCCTGTGACCACTGAAACGGAGGACTTGTCCTCATCTCGTCCCTTTTCTCTTTTTTCTTTTTTCGCATTCTCACGCTTCCACTTGAAGTATTGCTTTTTGATGTGGCCCTTTTTACTACAATGATGGCACTCAATGTTTTGATATCTTGATCAATATTTGCTGCGTCCTTTCTCTCCAAACTTCTGACTGTGTCCTCTACTCCTTCCCCTAGACTCGATCACAAGTACTTCATTATGAGAAAACGTTGAAGTCTCTTATGACTGCCTTGACTCATTCATGAGTAAGGAAGCAATTACCTCGTCCAACTTCAACATATCTTTTCCAAACAACAAAGTGGTGACGATGTGATCGTAAGAGGTTGGCAGAGAAGCCAGCAGCACCAATGCATTGTCCTCCTCCTTGATTACCTCATCAAGGGTGGATATATGTATTACGATCCGATTAAATTCGTCCAAATATTTTTTAAAACTGCCATCTTCTGACAACCGCAGACCATAAAACTGTTTCTTTATATATAGCCTGGTTGTCAAGGATTTTGATTTATATCGGCTCTCCAACTTCTCCCGCACCTCCGCCGGATCAGTCAAGCTGAGGACTTTCTGGAGCGTGTTGTCCATTAGGTATAACTTAATAGTACAGTTGGCAATATCTCATTTATCTTGACAGTCCTCTACTGATAGGTTTTTCAACTTATCTTCTTTCTTCTTTAATACTTTTATTATTCCTTCTTTAGTCAGGATGTTCTTCATCCTCTCCTGCCAGAGGATGAAGTTATCCTACCCATAAAACTATTCTACGCTGAACGGCAAGTTCTTTGAAGATGATGACGCCATCCAGACGGAATTCTCAACCTCGCTCTGATACCACTTGTTGGCAGCAATGGGCGGCCTACTGATAAGGATACAGGAACAATTGCTTGTTAGCTAGAATGGGCGGCCGACTAATAAAAGCACACATACTGTGAAGTAGAAGTAGGAGAAGAGAAATGAATACCAAATATTTTACGTGAAAAATCCTTCTAAAATAAGGAAAAAATCACGAGATACTAGGTCTGCAATAATCACTAGGTGTGAGAATTTATTACACAAATTATAGGAGACGAAAATAAGAACAGAGTAAAGGTAAACAAAAAACTTCAACACTTTGTTTTCACTCACTGCTCTCTTTCTTTTCACTTTCTCACCTCTATTTTTCTCACTACTACACACCCCTATTGAGTATGCATATACACACATATATATACATACGTCCTCCACCAGCATAAGCAACAATAGCCCAATTTGGCGGTTGGTGCACAACTCCCAAAGTCTACATGCGTGCATGCATATACCTTATCCTGCAGCAGGTGGCGCATTCCTACTCCTACAAACTGATCAGCGGTTGGAGTCCCAAAATTGATGTCTACCAACTATCCAATCAGGTAAGTCTACTGTACACCTTTTTGGAATATGACAGTCATTCAGACCTTCCATATTCAGTGGTCAACCCTGTTGACCATCCTATTATTCTTAGCCGGTCAATCACCCCGTTGACTGGTCAAAGTAGTCCGACCAGATTCTTCAGCGGAGTTAATCGTCTCACGACTTTTACCGGTCAATATATTGTCCGATAGAGGTTGATCGTCCAAAAGATTCCGGTCAACTATGTTGACCGGAATTCCTTCTATTTAAAGTAACACACGTGCTTCGTCCAAGTCCCCCAATCATAAGAACTTCCACACGGGAGTGATTTCTAATAATGATTGCCACTATTCAAAAAATAAAGTACCTTTTGAATTTAACAAATCCATATGTATAGTTTTGATTTAAACTACAAAGAATTTAGTTTTAAGGTGACAATAAAGTTGTTCCCCATATTTAACTTTTATAAATAGTCTTGTATGTATCTATATTTTTGAGAGAGAGAGAGAGAGAGAGAGAGAAAGGGCATAGTCCCACGCAAATAGTCAAAAAATAAAGGTAAATTAATATGTTGTTATTGTCTCAATTTGTGCAGCTAATTGTGAACTTCAATGAGGTGAGAGAAGCTCATTCGCGCGCCAATTCTCATGACTTACTTGAACTTGTTCCCAAACTGGGTGAGTCAGGCAAGGAAGACAACTTCCTAAAAAGAATTGAGAGTAGTCGGTCTGTAGAAGGCGGCAAGGTGAAAAACAAGGAAATCAAGACCACAAAGGAGGACCTCGTGGGGTCGAGTAATTCAGATGAATGTGGCCGAACCGACTTAGGAAGCAGGTCAGAGTATGTGAGAGTACCCAACGGTCAGTCTACCGAGTCAAGCTTGTTTACAGAGTTGGAGCCATTGCCGAGCTCAGAAACCGAGTTAGCCATTGTTAAGAAAGCTGGGTTCTGGAAGTGGAAGAGGAGGCAATCGACTTCTAAAGCAGCAAATAGGAAAGAAAAACCTTTGGGTGAGAAGATCGATGGATTCCCCGACTCCAGACAGGTACTCTTCCCCTCTCAAATAACACTGTGATGATTATTTTTATTTTATTTCAATACGAGAAAGGTTTAATTATTTTGAATTCAATATAAGATGTTGGAGACTATTTTTATTACTTGAATCCTTTACTATAAGTTAATAAGAAGATAACTTTAGTCTCATCAAAATTTGCTGACTTACATAATAGATTCAAGTTCATATAAAAATAGCCTTCCAGACTTACATAATAGATTCAAGTTCATATAAAAGTAACCTTCCATTAGAAAACTACCTTATCTTGCATATGGTAGAAATAAATTGGACTGAGGTTGCCCATCATTGGTGTTCACCCCGATTCATGTAATGATAAAGTAGTTAAATCAATAAAATGATAACCTTATTTGTAATGACATTAACTTAATTAATATAACATAACTGTTTACTGCGTATTATTATCTACATAAAAGTCAGCCTATGACTATTTTTACTTACTATACGTTTAAAAGTCATTTTATCTATGACGTCTCTATCTGTTTACTATGCTGACATAAAATTGGTCAATAGATATAGACAATTGATATTAATGTACATTAACTTGTTTTCTTGTCTTTCTTAACCTATTGAATTTGAAATATTTTCCACCCCATTAGAAGAAACCCCAAAAAATAAAAAACAAAAAAAAGACTTACAGAGACTTTGAGAGAATCCCCTCTCCCCCCCCCCCCCAAAAAAAAAAAATAATAATAAAGAACTTGCCTTTGGTTTAGGGGACCATAAATTTTCATGGTGATGGGTATTTATTCTTCTAAAAATTAAGTTTGAAAAGAACTAATATTACCCCAAATCAAACAATATATTAGGGTGTTGGAATTGATTAAATACTGAAACTATCATGAAGGAAGATAATTGTATAGTCTTCACGCACAAAACTATAATGTAGTCTCTAAAAGTACATCTAATTACGTGCAGAAAGCGGAAGAGAGCTGCAGCACTGATAGTTGGGAAACAAAGGAGCTAGTTAGCAGAGACGGCAAAACAAAGCTCAAGGCGCAAGTATTCTTTGCCTCATATGATCAATGCAGCGACAAAGCAGCCGGTGAGAGTGCCTGCACCACCATTGTCACGGTGATTGCTCACTGGTTACAATCAAACCGAGGAATCATGCCGAGTAGGTTGGAATTCAACACACTTATTCTAGAAGGTTCCACGGAATGGAGAAAGCTATGCGATAACGAAGCTAACACGAATGACTTCCCTGACAGACATTTTGATCTGGAGACGATAATACATGCCGAGCTTAGGCCATTGTCCATCCTCCAAGAAAGGTCTTTTATTGGGTTTTTCTGTCCAGAGAAGTTTGAGTTCCTGAAGGAAGCCAAGTCCTTTGATGACATATGGAATGAGATCAATGAAAACATCAAAGATTACGCATCAAGCATTTATATCGTGAGTTGGAACGACCATTTCTTCGTGCTGAAGGTGGAGGCAGATGCTTACTACATCATTGACTCATTGGGTAAGCGACTCCATGAGGGCTGCAACCAGGCATATATACTAAAGTTTGATCATTTGAGCTTGATATATGAAGAGGCAGAGGGCGAGGGAGTGGTAAATGAAGGGGAAGAGATAATCTGTAGTGGGAAAGAGTGTTGCAGAGAATACATGAAAAGCTTTCTTGCGGCTATACCAATCAGAGAACTTCAGGAGGAGCAAGAAAAGGGTACAGTTTCCATTTTCTCTCTGCATCAGAGACTGCAAATTGAATTCCATTTTAGCTCTCCTTCCTCTGCTTCTTCTTCTTCTTCGTCTACTGCTACTACTGCTGCAACTTCTCCTATTTCCCCTCTCTTCTTGCATGAAGACTGCATTGAATTGTAACTTAGTTGTGTATCTATCTTGTCAAAATTATTCTTCTTTTTCCCTTTGGAAGAAGTATAGATGTTTTAAGGAGGGATGCTACCTTCCATCGTTGTACGTGTTTTTACATTCGTGTAAAGATTTGATTTGGACAAAGATTAGAGATAATGGAAGAATTTAAGACACCTCATTTTTTCCCATATCTCAAGAAATAAACAAATGACATTAAATGACACATATAACCCATTTATAAAAAATATGATATATTCTTGCCATTTTTAAGTTGACGTGTAAACATGAAGCACGGTCTGATAGAATTTCATACTATAAACATGCAAACCCGTTGCAACAAACCCAAATCCTCTTATTTTATCACTGGCTCTGTTTTCATGTTGAGCATAATATTGCCATCCCTAGCCTGTAATGTTATTCTCTTTTATGGGAAAAAGATCAATATCAGTAATATTCGTCTAATCAGAACATACATTTATGACCTGATTTAGTCACTGGGACTTTAATACTATCCATAATCAACCATATGAAACGGCGGGCCACAGCTTCAATTTAATCATTTTCGGTTCTTTCAATCTCTTAAGACTCTCTAATTCATGTATGCATCTAGTAGAGTAGACACATTTGGAAATCATGTTGCATAATCTTTCAACAACAAGAGAAATGCATTTCCCTTGCACTACGTTCAACTGATAGATATAGTATTCACTCTCTGCAACTACGACATTAAACAAGAAGCAACAAAGGGTAGAGCAGCAAAATACAGGGAGTATATGCCATTGTACATTTCCCAATCAAAGAAGCAATTTCAACTTAATCCTCCCCCTCTAAACAGAAAAACACAGTTATTCTACAAACCAGAAGCTTTGGCAGCCAACAAAGTTCCGCTTCGACTAACTTCTGCTTTCACAGCATTGATTGTTCCATCAAAGTGTCACCTCCCAAATCCGGTACTTATGAACAAGAGTCTAATTGGGCAGCAGCAGCATTGGGAAACCTTTATCTGCCTCATTGGACCTGGCCAGCTTTCGAGAACCATTCAAGCCAACATCTTCAGCATATTGAGGCTGCTTGCTTTGAAAGCTTGTGCAAGGAGCTGAAAGTGGTCCCAGTCGCAGAGACAAATCGCACTCTGCTTCTAGTTGTTTCTCGGGGATTTGAGGGTAGATGCCATAGTACAAAGGAAAAACCGGGTGGTGTGACTCGGAAGGAAAAGAGGCAGCTGAAGTCAAGAAATTGGAAGCCAAAACTGGGCAAAACTTGTTGGACAAGAGGGAAAACCTGGTCGTGATACAACTCAGTTCTTTCTCGAGATTCTCAGAATTTTCACCAACAGTCAATATGCTTGAATACTTGGATGAAAGGAGCGTGCCCATGTTTGGATTTCCATTGTTTGCATCCATTAAGTAAGGAGGAAGGGTGGCGGCCGAGTCTGAAGGACTGGCACTCAGATAACTGCTTGGGTTGCTGTTTCTTTGGCTCCTTGATGCTCTTCGAGGGATGCAGCCCAAATTGAGAGCAGCTATATGAAAGCAACAATATATAACAGAAGTAAGCACTAGACACCGGACACATCAATCATAAACAGATATGTCCTAGCATGACAAAAGGCATGATTACAGGGCTGATTGAGAAATTAATCAAGCATTTGAGGGATCATTAAGATGATGAACAGAAATTTATATAATCAACCTTATTTAGTAGGATTTAAGGCTGTATTACAGTCGTTGTAGTAGGCAAGACTCATCAAAGGACAAGACTGGCTTAAAAGCATGAATTATATCTACAAGAAAGTACTCCTTGCCACCTTGTACGTATTAAATTGAGTTTGCAAACAAGCTGAGAAGCTTAGTAAATGAAGTACCACCTCAGCTTTCCTCTACTTTTTTGGAAGTACAAAGTAGGCCTTTTATCTCAGTAAGGACATAATAGCAGCCATCTCCATTACTTTTGTCTGGTAAAGGACTGAACAAGAAAGGGAAGTATGATATAATGATAGAATTGTCGATACGTGACTTAATAGTCACAGAGTCGAACTGTGGAAACAGCCCCTTTTTCACCCATGCAAGTTAATGAAAAATATTACTGTCTTCAAACATTAAAAAACATATCTATATGAGAAATGAAGATGCAATAAGAGGTATTTTCTTCGGGTTTTCATAGAAACGAAAACTTTTAAATAGGCATGGTACACAAATGAGATAAGATAGAGTTCCCTAACATTCCTTTTAAATGGAGGAACGAAGTAGAAAGAATTATATTTAAAAAAACAGATAAAAAAATACCCATAGCCTTCCCCCGAAGCACTTGCCCTTTAATATCTCAATTAGTTCTAATTGGGATTTTTCTAACATAATACAAAGTAATAATGCATATAGTAGACAAAAAGCATGGATGGAGTTTCGTGTGGCGGGACAAAACCAGGAGCTCATAATGTCAAAAGGGATTTTACAAACAAAGCTAACTAATGCACAGTCTATAATAAACTCAAAAGTAGATAACCAAACACAAAGACACATTTGTAGGACGAAGTGCATATTATTAACACGGCATAACATCGCCAGGAACAAATTCACAGCATTCATCTTGACCCTATGGCGATAACCAAGTAGAAGCACCCCAAAATTAGATTAGCTCGGTAACTAAATTTCATTACAAGACTTACAACCTTCATAAGAAGATTGAACGGATTAAAATGGCGTTTCTATACTAAAATCAACGCATTCACATCCCTGTATTGGAATCATAAACGTGCAAGGAGAAGACGAAGAAGAGACAGACCAATATAATTTAATCACTACAGAAACCTTCACAGACAGACTGCCAGACTGTGAAGCATTCAAAAACAACATTCAGACCCATGTCCATGGATTATGCATATGGACACGAAAGAGGGAAAAGGGGGGAAATCACGGAAAATATAGAAGGAAAACAGGATTTATTATGCAAGGCCGCCATAGCTAATTGGAACCAAACAAACAGTGAACATTTTTTCTTTTTTCAATTGCAGAACTTTCAGAATTGTACCTCAAGGAACCAACCCCTAGCAAAAGAAGCAGTTCTAGTATAAGTATACCTTCAATGCAAGGCTGCAGAAAATCGCCAGTTTCCGTAGTCTCATCTCGTCTAATAATCACATTAATGGCATCATTCACCCTACTCCAAAGTGTTCTGGGATCCATATACTCAGCCTAGCAAATGCATCAGGCGTGTCGCACAAAAAAAAATAGTCATAAAAAATAACACCCAGATCAACAAATAGCCAAAAAAAATGGTAGGATTGAAAGATGCACGGTGCGTAAGAACCTCAGAATTGGCTTTGGAGTACATAATTTCCTCTGCTTTAAGTACAACGATTGGGAGCTTCTCTTGCCATTCTTTGTTCTTCTTAGTTGCTGCGCTGTGTATCTCATTCGCAATCCTAAATCAACCATTGATGCAGAACCAACAGAAGCAGTAAATAAAAGCGTACACAGAAATCGTCTGAGAATGTAGCGAGAGCCGGAGAAAGACCTGAAAATTTCCTGGATGAGTGAACCTCTTATGGGCTGGTGCCTTTCACTGTGCCAAGCTCTTCTCACACACTGATAAGGTCTCGGCCCGGGCCTTGGCATCTTCAGCAACAAACACTCAAAGCAGCAACAAACACGCACACACAAACAGAGAGAGAGACGACGACGACGACGACGACGAAGGGATGAAGAAGAAAAGAAGTGGAGAGAATTCTTCGGTGAAATTTGTCTGCTGGTTGCTTGTGATTTTGGTATCTTTCTTCTTAATTTATATAATGCATAATGCAGTACTGCATCACATTTCCTTCCATAAATATACATTAAATTGAATAGATTAATCAAAA
>JAODPA010008634.1:0-13709 GCA_025585075.1 Nepenthes mirabilis | reverse complement strand
GAGGGGTTTCAGGTGAGAAGAAAGAGAGGAGAGAGAGGAGGGTTTGCTAGGGGAGGCGGCGACCTCGGTGGCCGGCTGGAGCGGTGGCGTCCAAAGGCATGGCGGCGGCGGCCACTGGAGAAGCGGAGCAACGATGGTGTGTGGCAAGAGAGGGAGTGACCGCGTGTAGGAAACAAGGAGAAAATGGAGGCTCTCGGGTCCAATTTCAACTTCAAGCTAGGTGGGAAAGTCATCAATTGGGTCAAGGCAAGTGCTCCCATATCCTTTTTATTCTCTCTTTTGATTTTTATTCATTTTCTCTTGGAAAGTTTCAATCCGGTATCCACCCAAATCATGTAAAATATGGAACCCATGACTTCTACATAGATTATTAGTGGTTTGATATCTATTTCCCCAACGTTTCACGTGAATTTTGCTTCGGCAAAACCCTAGTCCCGTGTCCAGCTCCCGTCCCCCTTCCGATTCAAACCCGATGTATAAATTGTCCTTAATTATGCATTATCAATGTCCTAATTGTGTATATACATTGGTTGGGCGTTTGATTTTCCAAGAATCGATCCGATCGGCACATCTGGAGGCTCTAAATTGGCCCTGACACTGTTCATCCGAGACAATTATTAAATTTGCATGATTCCACCTTATTGAATTTTTATGAAAGTTATGTTTAGTTGCATATGTTTAATTGTAAGTTTTGAAAAAATATGATTGTGTTCCGTTTATGAAGGAAATATGGTCCGAAAGTCTCAAGAATTATAATTGTCTCTCGGTGGTAAGCATTTCTAATGTTCCCTATGCTTAATGATGTCCATGCATACAAATTAAATCGTGAGAAGATTTAAATTCGAAGGAAAGAAAAAAATCATACAAATATTTGGAAAAAAATTCACAATTTGTTATATGACTAAATTGTTCCCCGGGGTAGAGAAATTATGAAAGAAAGAAGTTTGATGAACCTTCCCTTAAAGAATAAGAAATCATAAAACTAGAACTATAGAATTATGTTACAGAGGGTAATAACCCTTGGCATGCCATTGGTATTATAGTAAAGTCTCAAGGATTATCCTGACCCCGTATTTATGCGGGTAATACTCTTGACAAACCTTTAGATATTACTGTGGAAGGACGAGAACTACCTCAAGGATACATCTGGGGGCATATCGTTATTGGCCCATCTATAGACAAGATATGTAGATGGCCCCTTCCCTAGGTCTAAAATAAGAGCTCACAGCCTTAGATCATATGGAGTATCGTGATCTTTTTTTCATTTTTCCGCACATTTAGCTAGTAAGGTTCATTGGCTGTAGTGCGCAAAGATTAACATAATCATAAAATTGCATAAAAACACGTTTCATATCATCATGCATCCTTACACATCACTTCCCTCTCATCTCCTATTTCATTTTTATATATATTGCTCACATCCCATTACAGTTTCATTTGATTATATATTGTTTATTTTTTATTTATGATGTACTTGTTGAGCTGTTAGCTCACCCTTACTTCTTCCTTTCAGATGAGCACGCTCTTATACCTGACGAGTCCAAGTAGACCGTAGGTGCAGTGTGAGGTTCTGATCTCCAAACCATGGTAATTCGAAAGTAATTGAATTATTAATGATCAAGAATTAGGCTTAGAAAATATGAGAAATTAATATCATAAGCAAAATAGGGTAAATGAGCTCAACACCTAACTGACGCCTGAGGCGCAAGCCAGACACAGTTGGCAAAATGGGTCCACCCGAGCAGGGCTTGAAGCATCACTCAGGCGTGTTTCACAAAATCGATCGCACGGTGGGTACTTGATAAGCGCTCGAGCGTGGCCCTTTGGGTCTCTTGGAACTTAATCAGCGCTTGAGAGCCATTGCGCGTATAAAAGCACGCGAGGGTTTTGCCCGCGTCATTTTTTTGGCCATTTTTGGTTTACAGAGAGAGAAAGAACACCATGAGTTAGAGAGAGACGGAACAAATGGAGGCCCACAAGTTCGAATCCGTTCGAGAACTAGTTATAAAGGTGATAGATCGGAACGAAGCAAGTGCACTCACACCCTTCTTTTTCATTTTCTTGCACTTTTGTCTTATTTTTTTCAAGTATCATCACTCCAATACTCGATTAGATATATGTTTTATGATTCCCAAGGCCCAAGCATGCATATATGCAGATTCCGTGCCCAAATTTGTAGATTTGTTAGGTTTTTAGACAAAGCAAACCCTAACCCCCATGCTCAGACATGTTACCCATGAAGTTTGGGGCTTTTGCTTGATTTGGGACTAGAATATGATTTCCTATGACTTAAGTATGTTATTTTATCAATTGGATATCCGAACTTATGGTTTTATGTGGGATTTCATTCGAGGAGACCCAAACCTGCGCCTGCACCCCATTAAAGGATTAAATTAGGTTTTGAGGCATTGATTGACTTAGGATAATAATTACCCATGCCTTGAATTGGATGATGTACCCATTGGATATCCAAAATTTTGAGGATTAATCGATATGTGTATCCAAATATTGTTCACGGGAGCATTGTCACCTAAGGACATTGAATGATATTTGCATAATCTTTCCCATGCTCAAAAGTAAATTAAGTGATGCGTATATTTATGTAAGTTTAATCGAATAATCTGGAAGCTTCAACAATCATGAAGGAAATTCATATCCTAAAACTCTTTAAGTCAATCTACTCTTCAAGGGTAAGAATTCTGAATCTTCTTTATGCATATAATATTTGTATATGTAAGCAAAATCAAGAAAAGACTTACATCCGCAAGCAAGATAATAAACATATGAATAATTAGAGAGGAATTTCACATTTGGGAATATGATGGATTGTTCTCCCAGATGGAGATATTTGAAAAGATATTTGGTGGATCCTTCCTCAAAAGAATAAGAAATTATGAAATTAGGACAAAGAATTCAAATTATGAAGGGTAACATCCCTAGGCATGCCACTAGTATGACAGTGGAGACTCAAGGATTTGTCCTACTCGCGTATTGTAGCAAGTGATACTCTTGAAATACCTCAAGCGTTTTAGTGGTAATCGAGGATAAAAGAACCAAGAACCAAGAATTCAAAACATCATATCCTCGGAATGTAAAATAATGATAACGTTTGAACTTTTAGCCTTTGATTGTGTGATTCAACACAATCTATCCTCAATTATTCATTCTTTTGGCTGGTTGGATATACTAGCTCGGGTCCACAAAGATAAATAATTATACTTAATCTGTATCTTAAAGAAAAGAAGAGCATAAGAAAGAAGTAAGTTGTATTCAAAGCATATCTGATCAAGTTCATGTTCATGCATCTCCTTCGTGCTCATATATTCTTCTTCTACATAACCTTACTTATATTATTTACTACTTTTGAATATGATTGCATATGCTGGGCTATTATCTCACTCTTGCTTCTTCTTCCTTCCAAATGAGAGCCACGAGCTGACGCCCGATTAGTTAGAGTAAGGAGAGGGATTGGCTTAAGGAGATTTGCTGGACTTGGGAGGCTTAGAGTTTTGGATATGTCTAATGTATCACAATATAAATAGTCAAGTTAGATTAATATTATATATTAAATCGGGGCGTCTTGCTATTATTATAGATTATTGTTATACTTCCACAGTTTTAACTTTGAATTTATTTAGGCCTAGATGTCATCTCTATTTAAATCTAATGTAATAGTTAAGGAGTACTGTATTGGAGCCATGGATAATATAGCATTTGTTGGTCCTCTGTGGGTATTGTGAAGTAAATTTTAAAATTTGAATATTTATATGCTTGTACAGGTTTAATTAAGCAGGTTGTATGTATGATTTTTGTCCACTTTTAGATGAAACTCTGTCCGATTTTCTATAAAAAATTATATTATTTAAATTATGGGCATTAATTTTACATAATTATTAGCAGAGGTTATTAGGAAAAAATAACCGTTTCGTCACAATTGGTATCAGAGAAAAGGGATGCCTTAGGTTTAATTTGAATCATATGTGAAAGTTTAGGATAAATTAAGATTGATCAAATAAGTAGAAGTAGGCGTAGGAAAATTCCTTTAGAATATATAGTCCTAGTTATTCCGGTTGGCTAGTTTGGGCTTGAACTAAATTAGAAATAGAGAATGAGTTTGGTTGTCTAACTCTTGCGTCTTAAATAGTGTTTTTAAGAATAGTTTGACCGCGTTATTTCCTTTAGATAGGATATTAGTAGCAACTATGGCTCCTAGGCGAAGGTCTATTCGTGGCAGTGGTTAACTGTGAGGTCGAGTGGAGCTGTGGGGAGGCACCTTGAGATTCAAATTTGATTTGTGCCGATTTAGTGCTTAAATTTATTGGATTTGATTCGCGGTCTAGGTTAATCGGTTTGGGTTTAAAGTTTAGGTTTGATCAATTCTTGGTTGAGATCCTCTGACTAGTAATTTGCTAAAAAGGGATACCTGATCAACCTAGAAAGTATGATGGATGAGGTAGAATTGATAGCTCAAGGTTAAAGTAACTTAGAGTTAGTTTTGATGTAGCAAATCCAGGGATGTCAATTTATAATCGACTTAGTAATAATTAAGTACCTAGACTTTTGGGATAGTTCGGATCCTATGTAGATTTCAGTATGAATCTTATGGATTGAAATGACGATAAAAGTGATCTAATGTTTGGGAAAAGATAAAGAAATGTTGACCCATGTCAGATAGGCGGTGAAGTCAACCTCGGGTGGTTAGCGTATAAAGAATCATGGACCTAAAGAATAGGATATACCGTGTGAGATGTTGGGAATGCTCTATGGATGCATATGTTGTTTCAAAGGGATTTGGAGAGCATCTCTTAATCGGGGACAGTTCGACCACATGATTAGGGATTGTCCACATTTCTCCGTTTGGATAGAGGTGTGGTCTAGTGCATTGGAATCAAGGTTCCGTGGTAATGACACCAATATTTAGGAGTTGTCTACCGCGATGGAAGAAAGGATTTTCGAATCTAGACATTTCAATGGATGTACTGATTTGGGATTTTGAGTATATATGTATTTTGCTTGTGTTCCCAAGTTTATTTATTGGAGAATTTAGGTTTGATATTAGTCATGCTAGTGCCTACGATGTTTTCTTGCGTCCATAAGTATGATTGGTTGGGTTGACTGGGATTATTTTGTGGTACTGAACCATAGTCTGATTTTGGTAGTGTTTGGCTAATGAATTATCGTGCCAGTATGAATAAATGAATCGTTTAACCTTTCGCCAAGGTGCGGAGTTTTCAAAGGCCGATCTGTAGCTAAAATGTCATCGATTAAGGATAAATAGGGATTGTGCCAGTAGCAGCATTTAGGAATTTAGAAACGATCATTGTGAGTCTGGGCAATGTTGTTTGGGTTTGTAGATTTGTTGGCATACCTGTGAATGTTATGGGTTGAATTTTTTGGCCAGGCTCAGGCTATTGTTGTGAAGACTCCATTGTTGAGTTCAAGGAATCATAGGAAGTGTGAATTTTGTTCGAGGACTACGTCATGGTTTAGGAAGGCCGTTAGCCATGTGTTTTGGTTGACGATAGAGTGTGAGGCTCGGTAAGAAAAAGTGTTATTTGGGCATGCAGATTCTTTAGTATCATGATCGTGGCCTGTAGAGATTAAGAGACAGCTAATTAGGAAGGACTGAATGGTGTAGCATGGGTATGTAGTTTCCTTGGTCATAATTTAATATAACAAGATATATGTTAAGTGGCCCTCGAGGAATTTGACAATGTCCGCAGGGCGCATGATTCAATGGCAAAGGTATCTATCAAAGTGAGTCAGATAGGAATGGCTTTCAAGGATTGAAGGGTAAATTGACGACCATGTCGTTTGGGTTGGCCCCGATGAATCAAGCATGTTGCAGTTGAATGTAGTACTTTTGAGGAAAGTTCAAGACTATGACCTTCCTGCATCACGTGGGGTGGATGCCCTTGAATATGAGTGGGGGAGAAGCCATGATTGAAATTGCCCAAATCATGGTTTGGAGTTGCAACTGAAGTTTTGCTTTGAGGATTTTTAGGTTTTGCTTATGGACATAGTTATTGCCTAGCTAATCCAAAAGGTCCGAGTAATTATGTCATTCAAAGGATATGATCATGTGTTCGTGCAAATAGGTAAATCTACCTAAAGAGTTGTAATGATGAACCCCAGTATCTTTTAAGGAAAGAGGACATTGGTATTACAGTTTGATGTTGGGTGTCCTTAGACTTAATTTGCCATCAATGCTTCATAGGGACTGTGAAAGGTGAGCCGCGTGTAGCTTCCCTTATTTGGGCTATGGGCGTAGCACTCTTGAATTGGGGATCAGAATCGCTTTCAAAGTATTAGAACTACAAAATTGTAGAATGAGAAGTCCTTATGGTTTTGCTTCAAGGTTGCTAGGGTGGTAAGGACTTTGAGTGTTTGAATAATTGTAGATTAGTTTTCAAGGACGATCCATTTATTGCAAATTGGGTAATGTATGCGAGCCAATTAGATGGGCTCATTGGTATGCTAATGAGATAATGAGTTTGCTGAGCATTTAAGTTTCGAGACTTAGGTAGTAATTTAGAGGCCGTGCCAAATTTTAGGTGATCATCTCAATTGTGTGTTCTAAGTTATTCGTAATTTGATAATTAAGAACCTTGCCCTAGTTGTGTTAATATTTTTGGAACTTTCCTTAGGTTATAGCCGCAAGATAACCTAGGTGTTTGATTTGAATCCATGAATGTAAGATTGAATAAGAATTTTAATATTTTAATAAAGGGTTAATCAGAGTAGCACAGTAGAAGCATGTGGGCCCTTGGCTCAAAAATTTCAGAATGAGATTGAGGTTTTGAGTGAATAGTCTTTTCGGGGGTTAGGATGAATCGAAATAAGGGTCTATTAGTCGTTTGAAATTCTATGTTAGGCTCCTTTGAAGATTTGACTTGTCTTTAAAATTGATGGATTTTCATAACATCTCCCATGTGTCGATGATTGAGGAAGTGAGTATGTAATCAGGTTAAATCACCATGACGAATTAAGGATTTGTCTTATGACAAGTTTTTGACCCCGATCTCTGATATGGAAGCATTACGAAGGGTTTGGAATGATTTACCCCCTTAGTGTCAAAATTGGGGCTTGTTAAATTTTGAGGACAAAATTTCTATTAGCGAGGGAGAATTGTGAGGTTTTGATCTCCAAATCATGGTAATTATGAGGTAATTAAATTATTAATGATCAAGAATTAGGCTCAAAAAATGTGAAAAATTAAGATCAGAAGCAAAATATGGTAAATAGACTCGGTGCTTGACTGGCGCCTAAGGCGCAAGCCAGGTGCAATTGCTAGAATGGGTCTGCCCGAGCAGCACCTGAGGCGCCACCTGGGCATGTTTAGTAGAATCGATCGATCAAAGGGTGCTCGACGAGCACTCAAGCGCGGCCCTTTTGATCTCTTGGCGCTCGATCAGCGCTTTTTTTGGTAAGTAAAGCTCAATCAGTGCTCGAGTGCCATTGCGCGTATAAAAGCACGTGTGGGTTTCTCCCGTGTCATTTTTTCGGCCATTTTGGGTTTAGAGAGAGAGAGAGCACGAGAAGCTAGAGAGAAGGAGGAGATGGAGGCCCACGAATTTAAATCCGTCCGCAAACTAGTTAAAAATGTGATAGATTGGGACAAAGTAAGTGTACTCATACCCTCCTCTTTTATTTTCTTACACTTTTGTCTTATTTTCTTTGGATATCCTCATTTCGATACCCGATTAAGTTTATATTTTATAAGTTCCAAGACCCAAGCATGCATATATGTAGATTCTATGCCCAAATTTGTAGATTTGTCAGGTTTTCGGACAAGACAAACCCTAACCCCCACGCCCGAACATGTTACCCACGAATGTTTGGGGCTTTTGCTTGATTTGGGACAAAAATATGATTACCTATGACTTAAGCATGGTAAATTATCGATTGGGTATCCGAATTTGTGGTTTTATATGGGATTTCGTTTAAGAAGACCCAAATCTGCACCCAAACCCCGTTAAAGGATTAAATTGGGTTTTGATGCATCGATTGATTTTGGATGATAATTACCCATGCCTTGAATTTGATGATGTACCCATTGGATATCCGAAAATTTGAGGATTAATCGATGTGTATCCGAACACTGTTCACGTGTACTATTAATGCGAGTATTGTCACCTGAGGACATTGAACGATATTTGCATAATCTTTCCCATGCTCAAATGTAAATTAAGTGATGTGTATATTTGTATAAGTTCAACCGAATAATCTAGAAGCTTTGACATGTTCAATCGTGAAGAAAATTCATATCTAAAAGCTCTTTAAGTCAATCTGTTCTTTGAGGGAAAGAATTCTGAATCTTCCTTATGCATATGATATTTGCATATGTAAGCAAAGTCAAGAAAAGGCTTACATCCGCAAGCAAGATAATAAGCATGTGAATAATTGAAGGAAAAATCCACATTTGGAAATATGATGGATTGTTCTCCCAGATGGAGACATTTGTAAAGATATTTGGTGGCTCCTCCCTCAAAAGAATAAGAAATCATAAAATTATGGCCATGAATTCATATTATAAAGGGTAACATCTCTAGGCATGCCACTAGTATGACAATGGAGACTCAAGGATTTATCCTGGCCGCATATTGTAGCAGGTGATGCTCTTGACATGCTTCAAGACATTTCAGTGGTAATCAATGATAAAAGAACCAAGAACCAAGAATTTAGAACATCCTATCCATGGGATGTAAAATAATGAGAACTTTTAAACTTTTGGCCTTTAATTGTGCTGATTGAATACAATCTATCCTGGATTATTCGCTCCTTTGGCTGGTAGGGTCTACTAATCCGAGTCCATAAAGATGAATAACTATACTTAATCTATAACTTAAAACAAAGAAGAGCATAAGAAAGAATTACGTTGTATTCAAAGCATATCTGATCAAGTTCATGTTCATGTATCTCCTTCATACTCATATATTCTTCTTCTACATAACCTTGCTTATATTGTTTACTACTTTTGAATATGATTTCATTTGTTTGGCTATTAGCTCACTCTTGGTTCTTCTTCCTTCCCGATGAGAGGCACGAGCTGACATTCGATTAGTTAGAGTAAGGAGAGGAATTTGCTTAAAAAGATTTGCTGAACTTCGGAGGTTTAGAGTTTTGCATATGTCTATTGTATCAAAATGTAAATAGTCAAATTAGATTAATATTATGTATTAAATTGGGGCATATTGCTATTATTATGGATTATTGTTATACTTTTACAGTTTTTACTTTGGATTTGTTTAGGCCTAAATAGCATCTCTATTTAGATCCAACATAGTAGTTAAGAAGTACTGTGTTAGAGCCATGGATGATATGGTATTTGGTTATTCTATGTGTGTGTTGTGAAGTAAATTTTGAAATCTTGATATTTATATGCTAGTACAGGTTTTATTAAGTAGGTTGTATGTATGATTTTTGTCCATTTTTAGAGAAAACTCAACCCGATTTTCTGTAAAAATTTATATCATTTAAATTATGGGTATCAGTTTTATGTAATTATTGGTGGAGTTTATTAGGAAAAAATAACCCGTTCTATCACATACAAGATAGGCAGCTGGACATGATGAGGAGAGATGTTGGGCTTAGCTTCATGACTTGTGTATTGATGGAAAATTTATATAAATTATTTTGATACTTATGGTCATATATGTGTGTAATAATGATGATGATGGATATAGAGTTTAGTTTTCGCTGTATATGATAGATATAGTAGCTTCTGCAGGTTTTTATGGTTATATTTGTTTACCTAGTGACATCTTGTCTATACCGGCGTCGTATCTAGAGTTGTGATATCAGCGCCATACGTTGTGTATCGGGTAGTAATTGGGATCCTGTGTATGAGTTGTGTGTGTTATAGTTATTGTACATGGTTTTATATAGGTTTTGTATTTAGCGGACATCCATTTTATAGACAGAATTTTGTCAATTTTTTGGTAAAATTACAGTCCGTCACAATTGGTATCAGAGAAAAGAGATGCCTTAGGTTTGATTTGAATCGTATGCGGAAGTTTAGGTTAGATTAAGATTGGCCGAACAAGTAGATATAGGCATAGGACAATTAAATTAAACCGGATAGTTTCAGTTATCCTAGTCCAATAACTTATGTTAGAATTAAGTTAGGATCGGTAGTTAAGTTCGGTTGTCTAGCTTATAAAGTCCTAGTTAGTGTCCAAAGTGTGAGCTAACCAGCATTGTTTCTATTTTAGGAAGGATATTAGTATTGGCTCTTAGACGAGGGTTTACTCATGGTAGTGGTTAACCGTGAGGTCGAGAGGAGCTGTAGGAAGGCACCTTGAGGTTTAAATTTTGTTGGTATCGATTTAGTGTTTGAATTGATCGATATCGATTCAAGGCCTAGGTTAATTGATTTTGGTTCAAAGTTTAGATTTGATCAGCTCTGGGTTGAGGTCCTCAAGTTAGTAATTTGCTAAGAAAAAGTGCTTGATTAATATATCAAGTATGGTAGATAAGGTGGGATTGATATTTTAAGGTTAGTATAACTTGGAGTTAATTTCTGATGTTAATGAATCCAAGGATGTTAATTTATAATCGATTTAGTAGTGCTTAAGTGCTTAAACTTTTAGGTGGCTCGGATCCTTAGGGGTTAAGATATGGATACTAAGAATTAAGACAATATTGTGGTCATGCAATGTTAAGAGGAAGATAATGTAATCTTGCCCCATGACAGATAGGAGGTGAAGTCGACATCAAGCGGTTGACGTGAAAAGAATCATCGGCCTCAAGGATAAAGAGATATCATAGGCTTTGTTTGTGGATACTCTATAGATGAGTATCTTGTTTATATGGGAATTTTGGGAGCATTTTTCAATTATGGATAATTCGACCACATGATTAGGGATTGCCTTTATCCCATGAGTCATCAATTAAGGAGCCTAATACCTTGGATCGGGGTTTCACGGTGATGGCACAAAGTGTAGAAGTGTGATCCATCATGGCGGGAGATAAGGTTCCCAGATCTTGATGTTTCGGTATATATGTGACCTTGGGATCCAGAATCTATATCTTATTGGTGTTTCCGAATATTATTCATTTATCTGAGGATCATAAGCCTTATACTAGTTGTATCGAGGTCTACAACAATTTATCGGGTTTACAGATGCAATTGGTTGGGCTAATTTAATCACCTTGTGATGCTAAGGCTCGATATGATATTAAGGATGTTCTGACTGGTGAGTTGCCATGCTCGCATGAATTGTGGCGGTAGGATATGATACTTGCCATCAAGTTGTGAAATTTTGAATATAAAGTATAGTTGACAAAGTGGCAACAAACTAGTATCATTTTGCCTACAAGTCGCTCAATGAACATATGTGCCAAGTTTAGTTAGCATGCAAGACCACACTTGGGCGTCATTTTGTGGTCACTAAGGAGATTGAGTTGTGTAAGTATTTGAGGATATTTCTTAGAGGAAGGATTAGCCGAATTATCTCTCGATCATTGTATTTATGGTTGTTGTGGAGTTATGCCAAGATTGGCACCAATTTTGAGGACTTTACATAAAATTGATGAGTCATCGACTAAGTGTTTTGTTGTAAGGTGCTTCAGTGCTTTTGGGATGAGCAAGATGAACTAATAAGGTTAATCGTGGATAACTAAAAATTTGGTTGCTCAGGAGATGAATGCTTTTATAAGCGAGCATTGTGAATTAATGGGTAATGTGGTCTGTTGCAAAGACTTGATAATTTTTATGATCGATCTGTTTCCATCATGTTGTCAATAGAGGATAATCAAGAATTGTGCCTACGGTAGCCTTTAGAATTAAGATATAGCTGTTATCAGTTCCGGTAATGCCATTTGGTTTTGTAGGGTCGTGGGCATTTTTATGGGTCTTATGGATTAGATCTTCTGGTCATATTTAGGTCAATTTCGTGATAGTCTTATTGATGAATTCAAATGATCATGGGTGTATGAGCTCTATTAAGGACTACATCATGGGTTATGAACGATAGTTAGCTATGTGCTCCAGTAAGAAAAGAATATAAGTTTGGTTAGGAGAAGTATTATGTTGGACATGTGGTTTCTTTGATAGCATGAATGCAGTTCCGTAGAGTTGGGAGTGATGCTTATTCGAGGAGGGTTAATTGATGTCTCGAAGGTGTGTGGCTTCTTAGGTTTAGCTGAACCCAGAAGGGTAATTCGATAATTATTTCTCTAGGATTGCAACGCCGTAAGGCATTTGCTTGGAAGCAATCGGTAGTTATCGAAAGACAGTATGCGAGGATAGCCTTCAAGGAATGAAGGGTAATTGTTGGCCATGTCGTTTGGGTTGATCCATGCTGGGGCTAGTAAGTTACGGTAGAATGTGATCCTTTTGAAGAAGCTCTAAGATTGTGTTTCTCGTTACTTGTATGGGTGGTTTTCCTTGGTTATGAGGGTGGAAAAGCCTATGATCGGAATTACCCACCCATAGTTTGGGGTTGGCTATTGAGGTCCTTGCTTTGAGGATTTGTAAGGTTGTCTATAGAGATAGTTATTGTCTAATTATCCTAAAGGACTGAGAGGTTATCTCGCAGGAAGAGATGACCATGCGACCATGCAAACGGGTTAATCTGCTTAAGGGATAGAAGGTGTATTTCGGAGTCCTTCAATGAAGGTGAACCTTATTACTAATAATTGGACGCCAGGAATTTTCAGTTGGGATATGTCTTAATGCTCTATAGGAGATGTTTTATGATGAATCTCGAGTGGCTCCTAATATTCAAGCAAATGGGATGCTTTGCTTTTCGTTTTAGGAGGAAGAGTTGTACTCGTGGACTTGAGATTTTGAAATTTTGGGAAGATAAGCCCTCACCTTTTCGATTTTGAGGATATTAGGGCAGCAAGAATTATGGGTACTGTTTGGGTAATTGTGGCCTGGGCTGACAAGGACAGCCAATTTATTGTGAATTTGGGATGATATGACCAGAATGTATAGGTTGGCTCGTTGGTATGCCAACAAAATAATAAGTTTGGGAAGTATTTGAGTTCAAGGTCCTAGGTGATTGCTCAATTGCGTTACCTAGATTAATTGTACTCTAAGGATTTTCGGCTTTGCCTTAATCGCATCGATGTCCTTAGGATTTTCTTTAGGTTTATAGATGTGAGGTAACTTAGGTGTTTGATGTAAACCAATTGCCATGAGTTGCAATAAGATTCTTAGTATCCTAATAAATGGTTATTCAATGTAGCGTAGTAGAAACATGTGGGCCTTTGGCTCAGAAATTTTAGAACAGGATTGAGATTCCAAGTAGATGGTCATTCTCGAGGCTGAGGAGGTATCGAGATGAGAGCCAGTTGATTCGTTTAAGATTTTGTATTAAGCCGAAAAAGTAGTCAATAGTTGGGCTTACCTTTAAATTTGAGTGGATTATCATGATGTCTTCCATGTACCGATGATTGAGGAAGTAAGTTTATGATCAAGATAACCGTTGCGAGCACTTAGGAATTTGTCTTATGGTAAGGTTTCAACCCGATTATGAATATTGATAAATCAATGGTTAAGATTCCTTAGGAATAATTGCCTCATCAAGAAAATGATTTAGAAATGCGGAGGTGATCTTGAAGGACGGTTCCCTATTGTTGAGTTTTGAAATTCGTTAAATTTTGAGGATAAAATTTTTATAAATGGGGAATAATATAATATCTCAAATTTTTATTCGATTTAATTGAGATTATTTATTATTTTTGATAATTTGGACGTG
>JAODPA010008623.1:0-13711 GCA_025585075.1 Nepenthes mirabilis | reverse complement strand
AAAATCTTAACTTATATAACTATTAGAATAATAATACTCAAAAAGAATAGGAATAAATCACATCAAAGGAAAGAGAGAGTTAAAAATGCACTTGTCTTTGCCTAATATACCGAAATTCTTAGTCTAAATCTTTTGAATTGGGCTACTCAGATGCTTTCTCCCTTTTCTCTCTCTTCTTCTCTCTCCCTTTGGACTTTCTCTCTCTCTCTCTAATCTCTCTCTATCTGTTCCACCTCTTGGAAATACAGTGGAATTGATCCTCGGTCAGTTTTATAATAGACCTGCACTCAAGCATGGGTTGGGTGCAGATAAGATGTGATACATTTTGGAATCCGTGCTTGCTAGGGTGCTTGGGCGTGCGACAAGCGCACCACAACGTGGGTCCAACACGCTACAATGTTGGGCCAATGCCTGATTCGTCCGGTTTACAATTCTTTCCCTTTTGACCCAATTGCCCACATTCTTAGACCTTAATCTCAATTATATTACGTTAAATATTACCAATTAATATAAGTTAAAACTCGATCATTATTTCTCCACCGCACTTTAATTAATGGGATTGTCATAGTCCTTAACACTTGATCCTTTCTATCAAAAATCTAATTTGGAGCCTCAACATTAGTCAAATTCTTATAATCTACAATGGCTCATACTCGATCACATGCAAATGATCATATACATATTTCCACAATATAGAAACATTAAACATGTCATGACAATCTGCCAAGTTGGGAGGTAAAGCCAATCTATTGGCCACCTCTCAGATCCGCTGAAAAATTTCAAATGGCCCAATGAACCTTGACTTCAATTTATCTTTCATCCCAAACCTTGAAATCCCTTTCCTCAGAGATACCTTCAAATTACATGACCACCCACATCGAACCTCAAATCAGATCTTCTTCTATCGACATAGCACTTCTAATAGTTGTGAGCCACAATCAGTCGATCTTGAATAATCTTGATCTTATCTAAAGTGTCCTGAATAATATCAGGGCCCAAACATGTACGATCACCAATATTTTCCCAATTGATAGGAGACCTATATATCCGTTTGTATAAAGTCTCAAAAGGAACCATTCCGATACTCGACTGATAATTATTATTGTAGCAAACTTGGCAAGCGGCAAATAATTATCTCAATTTCTTTTCAACTCCAAAATTGAGGCCGTAACATATCCTCAAGATCTAAAAGGTCCTCTTTGATTGACTATCTATCTGTGAGTGAAATGTTGTGCTAAAATTTAACTTGATATCCAACTCCTTATACAAACGTTTCTAAAATTTTGACCCAAACCATGAATCACAGTCAAAGACTATTGAAATTGAAATACTATATAACATTACAGTCCATACAGATGACAAACTTATCACTTGAATACATCATCTAGACCGACAAGAAATATACCAACTTTGTCAATCAACCCATAATCATCCAAATTGTATTCAAATTTCTCATCATCCTAGGAAAACCAAAAATAAAATCTATTGTAAAATACTCCCATTTTTAGCTGGAAATTGACAGAGGGTACAAAAATCTTGAATGCTTCTTATGCTCGGCTTTAACTTATTGACACACAATGCACATTTCCACAAATGCCACAATCTCCTACTTCATATTCTGCCATCAATTTTTTTTCTCATATCATGATACATTTTATTCACTTTGAGTTGAATACTATATTTTGATCTATGGGCCTCATTCAAAAATTTCTCCTTCAACTCCTTAATATTTGAAATATAAATCCTATCCTAAAAGTAAATAATTCCATCTGCTTGCATATTAAAATCCACCCATGACTCATTATCCAAATCTCTAGCAATTTTCATCAGGTACGGATTGCTCATTTGAGTCTCTTTAATCTTCTCTAAAATTACTGGTTGTACTTGAAGATATGAAAATATCATCCTCGATCCTTAGGAGTGTAAACAAATAGTGTAATTTCTCATTCCATCCAACATCTTCCATTCCTTAATCATCAAATGGGTCATCAAACCCGCAGACTTCTAACTCAAAATATCGACAACCACATTCAGCTTGCCAAGTTGATATTGGATTTCACAATCATAAATTTTTAACAAATCCATTCACTGACACTACTGTATATTCAACTCATTTTATGAAAATAGATATTTTAAGCTCTTATAATCTGAATAAATTATAAATTTCTCCCCATAAAGATTGTGCCCCCAAATCATTAAAGTGAAGATCATAGCTGTAAATTCTAAATTATGGGTAGGATAGTTCTATTCCTGGACCTTCAACTACTTTGACCCATAGGCAACCACTCGGCCACGCTGCATCAACACATAATCTAAACTTTTCTTAAAAGTATCATAGTATACCACAAATCCTCCTGATTTATCAGGGATCGACAAAATTGGAATCGACATCAATCTATTTTTTAATTCCTAAAAACACTTTTCATAATCATCATCCCAAATAAAGACTATTCGCTTCTACATCAAGCACATCAGTGTCACCACAATTCATGAAAACTTTTCAACAAAGCGTCTATAATAATCGACCAAATTCCAGAAACTATGCATTTCATTGACATTAGTCAGGCTATCCCAATTTTCCACTATTTCAAACCTCTTAGGATCCATAGACACACCCCTTTTAGAAACAATATATCCCAAAAATGATACTTTCACCAACCAAAACTCACATTTTTTCAACTTAGTAAATAATTGCCTTTCCCTCAAAATTTACAACGTAGTCCTCAAATTGGTCTCATATTGCTAAAAACTCCTCGAATAGATTAGAATATCATCGATAAAGACTATCACAAATTAATCCAAGTACTACTCAAAAACCCAATTCATAAGATCTATAAAAGATGTCGGCACATTTGTCAATCCAAAAGGTATCACCAAAAATTCATAGTGGCTATGCCTTGTCCTAGAGGCCATCTTGGGCACATCCTCATGCTTGATCATCAACTGATGATACCTCGAATGTAAATTAATCTGGGAGAATATCTGAACTCCTTGCAATTGGTTAAACAAATCATCTATCCTTGGGAGAAGATACTTATTATTGACCATGATCATATTCAATTTTTATAGTTACATAACCTCTTCGACCCATCCTTCTTCACAAAAAGCACTGAAGCACCCCACGAAAAATTACTTGGCTGAATAAGACCTTTCTCCAACAAATCCTACAATTACTGACTCAACTCCTTCAACTCAAATTGGGCTATTCTATAATGAGTCCTTGAAATTGGTGCAAATCCTTGCATGACATCAATAGCAAACTCAATCTCCTAATTAGGAGATAATCCAAGTAAATCCTTCGAAAAGATATCCTCAAATTCACACACAATCAAAATGTCCTTGATTACCACATTATGACTCCCAAATATTGTCACATATGCCGAACAAGCTCTGCACCCATCTTTCATCAAATGGCTTGCATGCAAAGTCAAAATCAGTCGAGTTGTCCACTTCCCAACTCTTCCTTAAAACATAAAAGACCCATAACAAGTAATGCAAAATAGAACAAACTTATTAAAGCAACCCATTGTAGCATATAACTTGCCAACCAATCCATTCTCAAAATAATATCAAAGTCTGGCATGTCAAGTAAAATCAAATCCACCAACAATTCGTACTCATTGACCCAAACTGGACATTATGGATACATGATATTAGCCAACAAGGATTTATCCACTAGAGTAAACATCATCAATGCATATTCCAAAAATTGAGGAGGTACACATAAATTAGAAACAAATATAGGGGCCACAAATAATGCATAGTCCCAAGATCAATTAAAACATATGCTGTAGAATTAAAGATTTCAGTATTACCTTCCATAACCAATGGATCCGCTCTAGCATCTCAGGCCGTCGTTGCAAAAGCCCTACCGAGAACCACTATCCTCCCATTCGAATGTCTTGAACTTGGACAATCCTTCGACTTGTGACTCATTTGGGCACAAATTGAAGTAAGCTCCACTTTGACAATAGCACACCCTCCCGGCATGGTTTCTCCCATAAAACTCACATACTGACCATGTGAACTGGGGCTTCCATAAATAAGACTTCAACCCATTCAACTTTCATTTATCTTAGCCTTTGGACCTTGAATTGGAGCATCAGGCCCTCAAACTTTGTCCTCGACCTTCCGATTTTCTCTCAAAATACTTTTCTAGCAACTGCCCTTGCTCAATCAATAAATCCTGATTAAGGACTTCACTGTAGGTTTGTAGTTTAAGAGGCACAGGTTGCTTTTTGATAGAATCCTGAAGCCATTACAAAAAGTTTCCAGCCCTCCGAGCCTCATCCACTATAACATTGGGAGCAAAGCAAGAAAATTCTATAAACTTTGTATCATGTTCTGCCACGGTCTAGTTACCTTACTTTAGCTAGCTAACATCATCCTCCTTGATTTCCCAAATACTGGACAAGAAAAAACTTTTCAAGGAATGCCTCCACAAGATATCCCATAAAATCTCTTCGTTCTCCGTTCCTAAAATCTAGTGTTAAGTGGCCCACCATTGGCTTTCCTCACCCTGTGATGAACTGAGTTTCCTATTGAAAATCTGATAGAGTTTTGGAAGAAAAATGGCCACCAAACAAATATAAAACCTGTATAAATACCCTATACAACAAATATATAATCTCAACACATCTAAAAATCCATAAAATTCAATCCATTAACAACAAGACAACACAACCAACCAACACAGGATCCTAAAACTGCCACAATTTTTTCGTGGCTCCAACGTTATGTCTCTAGAAATAACATCGGATACAGAGAGATGTCACTAGGTACCTGAAACAAACCATAGTAACCTGCAAAAATATATACATATACATCAATGCATAACGGACTATACTATCTGATCATCTATCATTTTTACAATATACGACAATTTATCCAATATAAATATATATATACATCCTCTCTAAAGTGTACAAAACCAAAAATAATAAGTTTTTGATATGATCTTCTAGATCCCGCGGCTAACCTTCTTCTAGCCCCTACTTTGCCCCATTGAGTACAGGATTGTTGTGAGATTTTGATCCCGAAATATGATAATTATGGAGTAATTAAGTTAAAAATAATTAAGTTAATGATAAATGGACTAGAGAAATTAGAGATAAATCTCAGCTGAAGGAAAAAAGAGGACCGGTGCTCAAGCACTCTCGAGCATCGAGGAGGCGCAAATAATAGAACTGCCCTGCCTGAAGCGTGCCTAGGCGGAGCAGATGCGTGAAAGGTGTGATGGCAGGCCCTTAGTTGCTGCTCGAGGAGCCAATCGAGCATGCATTTTGTGCGAGTGGTGCCTACTTGGCACCTAATTGGTGCTCAAGCACTATTCACGGGCCACTCATGTGTTCCCCTTTCTTTTGTAATTTTAAAGGGGATTAGGGTTGTAGGAAGAGAGAGAAGAACCAGAGACACGACAGGGCATGAAGAGGAAGATGAAGGAGAGGGAGGAAGATAAGAAAAGAGGAGAAACCATCGATTCGGGTAAAAATAACAGTAGATCGAGCTCAAATAAGCATACTTCGAATGTTATTTACCATTTATACAGCGTTTTAGTATCTCAAAATTTGTGTTTTTGCTCTAAATCCATGTTTCCTCATATTTAGTGTAAATGATGCTTGTTTTTCCAAATTAATCGGATAGATTTCATATGTACTTGTATATATTGTAATATTTAGCTTCGATTTCATGTAAATACATGTATTTGGTATATGTTTTGTGTCCGAAAGTTTCCTTGAAACCTTAGGCATGAAAATGAAGGAATTTAGTGTTTTTAATCCGTAAATTTTGACATTTAAATGTTGATTTGTAAAGAGGCAATGTCCATGTTAAGATTTGCATCCGAAAAATTTACATGGAAATAATTTGTTAAATTACTGTGAAATTTTTGAAGCAATTCTAAAGGGTTAATGGTGTAATTTTTGACTGACTTCTGAAGTTTAATAAATTATCAGTTAAGAAATAAGAAGAACAATATTTCTAATCCTGTTAATTAGGACCTAGGACTGATGTATAGTCAGATAAGGTTTTCCAACATGCCTTAGAATGTTATGGTGATAATCGAGGATAACTCTATCCATAGAGTTATATGTGGTATGCCATTCCTTAGGGTGTTAACCTAGAGGGTAGTAACAGTTACTGGTCAGTACCCCTATTCTAAATCCCACGAGAAGGGATATATCCCATGAGAAGAGATAACTGTTTCTGGCCTTAGATTGTGTGGAGTGAATACAATCTATCCTCGATTATTCGCTCCATCGACTAGTAGGGTCTACTAGTTTGGTCATTTTTGGTAGAAAAAGGGATTTCCAGCACTTATAGAATTTAATATTAGTTTTCGATTTCTTAGACTCGTTATACTGTTTTATGATTTCTGAAGCATGTTGATATTGATTTATGTTTTATTATATTTTATGTACCCCTCTATTCTTACATGTTTTTGTGATTTGGCTTATCTATATGTATGTTTCGCAAAAAAGGATTTGCACTGCATGTTTTTATGTTCCTTGCTGGGCTTTCGGCTCACTGTTTTACTTTTTTCCCTCCTAATGAGATAATATAGCTAATGCCTAATGAGAAGGAGTGAGTTAAAGCTTAGCTTGCAGACATTTGGAGATTTGAAGCTAATTTGAAGAACTTGAAAAGGGATAGCTTGAAAGTAATACTTGGTTTTGTATAAGGATCTTGTGTATGTGGATCTTTTATGCTTGTGATGAAATAGGGATTTCTGCTTCCATAGGTATATAATTCAGCTTCCGCTATGTGTTTTTAGATTTGTACAAGGTCCTAAACGGCAGTTCTTATTCTAATTTTTTAGTATAGTGGATAGGATTGATTAATTGAAGTCATGAGAGAAGATATGGTGTCTGATGATCCTGTATTATGGATGAGATGTTTGTGGATGGGTATTATTTTGCATATTTGTAGGTTTTATATTTCATTTTAGTCTAATTTCAGGAAAAACTCTGTCTATTTTCCCTTAGGACCTTAAGTTGTATTGAGGCTTCAGTTTCTGTATCTGTTATGATAGAATTATCCGAGGATAAAAAAATATATCCGTTCCGTCACAATTGATATTAGAGAAATGAGATACCTTAGAAATTGATCGATCATAAAGTAGAAGCATAGGCTTAAGTTTCAGTAGGGGATAGGTTGGGATAGTTAAGATTTATTAGGAGGTTTAGGAAGTTGTCTCTTAGTTTAGTCCTAAATTTTATTTAATTGCAGATAAGCCTTCCTGCTAAATTGATTTTTTAAGGTCTATTAATGTTGTGTTTGTCTTTGATTGTGGGATATAGGATGGCTAGTAGAAGAAATAATCATGGTGGTGCCAGTACTCCCCACGGTTGAGAGGCTGCTTATACGAATTTGTTAAAAAGGATGACAAATGTGGTTGAATCTATGGAGCAGTGCCATATGGCTCCGGTCCCTGCGCCTGTGCTAGCTCTGGTAAACCCTGCTCTAATGACTTATGATAGATTCACAGCAGAGTGAGCATTTAGATTCTTGGGTAAGCTTGATCTGACAGAAGAAGATATTTAGCTTAAGAGGATGAAAAAGATCTTTGCTGTGATCCAGTGTAACGATCAGGAGAAAGTTTCTTTTGCTATATACAAGTTGGAAGGTGAAATTTATAGTTGGTGGAGTATAAAAAAGAGGGTGTTTGGTGTGCTCGATGATGGAATTACATGGGAGATGTTCGAGGAAGCTTTCATGGAGAAGTATTTTCCATCTAATCTCTAAGATCAGAAAAAGCAAGAGTTCATGCGGCTGAGGTAGGAAAATATGACGGTAATGGAGTACGATACAAAATTCACTGTGCTGTCCTGATTCTTACCATATTTCATAGAGGATGAAGTAAGAAAAGCAAAGAAATTCTAGCAAGGGTTGTGGGATGATATTAGAAAGTAATTATTGACCCTGAAGCTCCAGACTTATGCTGATATTCTGGATTGGGCGATGATTTATGAGAAAGAGGTGGAGATGCAGAGATTCTTTGTGAAAAGAGCTATTAGTTAGATGAGTTTCAGTACTGAATCGAATGTAGGACCTTCATGACCATTTAAGAAGGCAAGGACTGTGGACAAGGGGAAGAGCATTACTCAAATTCAATTAGTGACTAGTTCTCAAGTGTCAGTAGCTGACTGTACTTACTGTGGGAAGAAGCATTCAAGACAATCATGTCACAAGGAGACGGGAGCATGCTTTAGATGTGAACAGTAGAGCCATCAGCTCAAAGACTGTCGGTTACCTCCGAGGCTATAAGGAAAGAAGCCTATTGTCACGACTAAGGCTTTTGCAGTGACTGTTCAGGACTCGAAGGCATCCTCAAATGTTGTGGAAGGTACACTTTCTATTTGTGGAGTTCTTACTTTTATATTATTTGATTTAAGATCTACCCATTCTTTTATTTCCTCACGATTTTCACGCTGTATCGCTCTGCCCCACATATTTTGGATTATCCATTAGCAGTATCAACTCCCACTGGATCCTCGATAGTGATTGATATTGTGTATCCCAGATGTGTGGTTGAGGTGAAAGGGGAATGTTTGATTGTGGATTTGGTATTGTTGGACATGGGCGATTTTGATGTAATTTTGAGGATAGACTGGATAGATAAATATCATGCCAAGCACTTGTTAAAAAGTGAATGCCAAGCTTACCTGGCATATGCCTGCACCACTGGGAGTCACATTGTGTGAGCTAAGGATATTCTAATTGTTTGTGATTATGAGGTTGTATTTTTGGAGGAGTTGCCTGGATTACCTCTACATTAAAAAATTGAGTTTGAAATTGTCATTATTCTTGGAGTTAGCCCAATTTCTAAAGCCCCTTATCGTATAGCCTCGGCTGACTTAAAAGAACTAAAATTATAGTTATAGGAGTTGTTAGATAAGAACTTTATCAGACCGAGTGTATCTACTTGGGGTGCACCGATATTGTTTGTAAGGAAGAAAGATGAGTCCTTGTGGCTATGTGTTGATTATCATGAATTGAACAAAATTACGATTAAAAACAAGTATCCTTTGCTGTGTATCGATGATCTGTTTGATCAATTACAATGATCTTGGGTGTTTTCAAAGATTGATTTGAGGTTTAGTTATTATCAGTTAAGGATCAAGCCAGAAGATGTGGCCAAGACTACATTTCGGATGAGATACAGCCACTATGAGTTCCTTGTTATACCTTTTGGCCCTATGAATGCCCCTACCTTATTTATGGATCTGATGAATAGGGTATTCAAGCCATATTTGGATAAATTTATGGTGGTGTTTATTAATGATATTCTAATATATTCAAAGAATTATGAGGAGTATGAAACTCACTTGAAGATAGTACTTTAAGTACTCCACGAGGAAAGGCTATATGCTAAGCTGAATAAGTATGAGTTCTGGCTAGAAAAGGTGATATTTTTGGGGCATGTAATTTCTGACGGTGGTATTTCTGTAGATCTAAAGAAGGTGGAGGTTATTACAAATTAGAGTAGGCCAACATTTGTGACCAAGGTTAGGAGCTTTCTTGGCATGGTAGGCTATTACAGACATTTTGTATAGAATTTTTTACAGATTGTTATGCCTTTGACTCAACTGACAAAAAAAGAGGTTAAGTTTGAATGGATTGAGAAATATGATCAAAGTTTTTAGGAGTTGAAGGATTGTTTGACCATCGCTCTGGTACTAATTATTCCAGAGGGTTTAGGTGGTTTTGAGGTATACTGTGATACCTCTAAGGCGGGTTTGGGTTGTGTGTTAATGCAACATGGTAAAGTTGTAGCTTATGGATCTAGATAATATAAGGTAAATGAAAGAAACAATCCAACTTATGATTTGGAGCTAGCTGTTATATTTGCTTCAAAAATTTGGACACATTATTTATATGGTGAACAATTTCTTATTTATTTTGATCATATTAGCTCGAAATATCTGTCGTCACAGAAGGAGCTTAATATGAGGTAAATGAGGTGGTTTGATTTTCTGAAAGATTATAACTGTGAGATACAATATAAGCCTGGGAAGGCTAATGTAGTTGCGGATGCGTTGAGCTGTTGATCGGGGGTATGTGGCTAAGTTGTAAATCAAGCAAATAGAGATGTTGGATTATCTGAAGTAATGTGATATCCAACGATATGTTCGGGGTGATAAGATGCTTTTATCTTATCTTCAAATCCAACAGGAGGTAATTAAAGAAGTTAAAGAGAAGCAAGTAAATAATCTGTTCCTTGTGGATATTGTGAGCGATCTGAATAAGGAGTCTCGAGATGATTTCAATGTCTGGACTGATAGAGTGTTGAGGTTTAGAGATCGATTATGTGAATCGAACGATAGAAAATTGAAAGAGAAGATCTTGAAGGAAGCTCATAGGTCTCAGTATACCATCCACCCAAGGATGAACAAAATATATCAGGATCTGAAGAAGACTTTTTGGTGGAGAAAAATGAAGAGGGATATCATGGCCTATGTGGAGAAATTTTTTATATGTCAGCAACTGAAAGTTGAAAGGAGGAAACCTTCTGGGTTGTTACAACCAATGTCAATCCCAAGTTGAAAATGGAAAGATATTATTATGGATTTTGTTTCACGTTTGCCAATGACTCCCAGGAATCATGATGTTATTTGGATTATAGTTGATCGGCTGACAAAATCAGCCCATTTTTTGGCGCGGTCAAGATGACTTATTCCCGTGATAGACTGGCACAATTATATGTAAATGAGATTATGAGGCTTCATGGAGTGCCTACTTCGATTTTGTTTGATAGGGATTCACGTTTTGTCTTGATGTTTTAGGAAAGCTTGCATAAGGAGTTTGGGACAAAATTGAAGTTCAGTACTGCATATCACCCCTAGACTGATGGCCAATCAGAGCATACGATTTAGATCCTTGAGGATATGTTGAGGGCCTTAGTATTAGAGATGAAGGGAACTTAGGATAATTATCTGGCTTTGGTGGAATTTACATAGAATAACAGCTATCAGGCAAGTATCAGTATGGCGCCTTTCGAGGCACTGTATGGGAAGAAGTGCAGATCACCGATTCACTAGGAGGAAATCAGAGATAAGAGAATTTTGGGTCCTAAAATTATGGAGGAGACAGTGGAGAAAATTAAGCTGATTCACGAGAACCTGAATGTTGCTCAAAGAAGACAGAAAAGCTATGCAAATTGAAGGAGGACAGAATTAAGATTTGAGGTAGGAGATTATATCTTTTTAGAAGTTTCACCATCCAAGGGAACATTTAGGCTTGGGGTAAAAGGAAAGCAAAAGCCGCGGTTCATCGGTCCTTTTGAGATTTTTGAGAGGATCAGGGAGGTAGCTTACAGGTTGGCACTACCACCCAATCTAGCGGACATACACGATGTATTCCATGTATGATACTTCGAAAGTATGTCGACGATTTTAAGCACATGATTGAATATGAACCCTTGACTATTGACAAGAATTTATCCTATGTCAAGGAGTTGATACAAATATTGGATTGAAAGGACCAAAGGTTACGCACGAAGACCATTCCCTTAGTGAAAGTGCTTTGGACGAATCATTCACCAGAGGTGGCCATATGGGAGCGCAAAGAGGAAATCCGAAGTAAGTATCCCCACTTGTTTTCTTGAGATATGTAGTTTCATTTAATTTTGAGGATGAAATCTTCTTAAGTGGGGGAGAGTTGTGAGATCTCGATCCCGAAACATGATCATTATGGAGTAATTAAGTTAAAATAATTAAATTGAGGATAAACAGACTAGAGAAATTAGAGATAAATCTTGGCTGAAGGAAAAAAGAGGACAGGCGCTTGAAGCACGCTCGAGCATTGGGGAGGCACAAATAACAGAATTGTCGGGCCTGAAGCGCGTCTAGGTGGAGTGGGGGCGTGCAAGGTGCGACAACAGGCACCCAATTGCTGCTTGAGGCGCCAACTATGCATGCATTTTGTGCGAGTGGTGCCTACTTGGTGCCTAATTGGTGCTTGAGCACCACTCACGGGCCACTCACGTGTTCCCCTTTCTTTTGTGATTTTAAAGGGGATTTAAAGTTGTAGGAAGAGAGAGAAGAACCAAAGACACGACAGGGCATGAAGAGGAAGAGGAAGAGAAGAAAAGAGGAGAAACCACTTGTTCTGATCCGATCCGGGTAAAAATGATAGTAGATCGAGCTTAGATAAGTGTACTTCAAACGTTATTTACCGTTTTACAGCATTTCAGTATCTCAAAATTTGTGTTTTTGCTCTAAATCCATGTTTCCCCATGTTTAGTGTAAATGATGCATGTTTCTCCTTTTTAATCGGACATATTTCATGTTTACTTGTATATACTGTAATATTTAGTTTTGATTTCATGTAAATACATGTATTTGGTATCCGTTTCGTGTCTGAAAGTTTCCTTGAAACCCTAGGTACGAAAATGAAGGGATTTGGTGTTTTTAACCTGTGAATTTTGACATATAAATATTGATTTGTAAAGAGGTAATGTCCATGTTATGATTTGCATCTGAAAAATTTACATGAAAATATTCTATTAAATTACTGGGGAATTTTTGAAGCAAATCTGAATAGTTAATGATGTAATTTCTAACTGACTTCTGAAGTTTAATAAGTTATCAGTTAAGAAATAAGAAGAAAAATATTTATGACTATGTTAATTAGGACCTAGGATTGATGTACAGTCAGGTAAAGTTCTCTAGCGTGTCTTAGAATGTTATGGTAGTAATCGATGATAACTCTATCCATAGAGTTATACATGGTCCGCTCTTCCTCAGGGTGTTAACCTAGAGAGTAGTTACAGTTATTGGCCAGCACCCCTATTCTAAATCTGACGAGAAGGGATATATCCCATGAGAAGAGATAACTGTTTCTAGCCTTAGATTGTGTGGAGTGAATGCAATCTATCTTCGATTATTTGCCCCCTTGGTTAATAGGGTTTACAAGTTTGGTCCTTTCTGGTGGAAGAAAGGGATTTCCAGTGCTTATAGAATTTGATATCAGTTTTTGATTTCTGAGACTCGTTATACTGTTTTATGATTTCTGAAGTATGTTGATATTGATTCATGTTTTCTCATATTTCATGTACCCCTCTGTTCTTGCATATTTTCGTGATTTGGCTTATCTGTATGTATGTTTCGCATAAAAGGATTTACCTTGCATGTTTTTATATACCTTGCTGGGCTTTTGGCTTACTGTTTTACTTTTTTGCTTCCAGATGAGACAGTAGAACTAGTGCCTGACGAGAAGGAGTGAGTTAAAGCTTAGCCTATAGACTTTTGGAGATTTGAAGCTAATTTGAAGATCTTGGAAAGGGATAGCTTGAATGTAATACCTGGTTTTGTATATGGATCTTGTGTATATGAATTTTTTATGCATATGATGAAACAGGGATTTATGTTTCTGCAGGTATATAGTTCGGCTTCCGTTATATGTTTCTAGATTTGTACAGGTCATAGACAGCATCTCATATTCTAAATTTTTAGTATAGTTGATAGGATTGATTAATTGAAGCCATGGGAAGACATGGTGTCTAATGATCCTGTGTTATGGATAAGATGTTTGTGGATGGATATTGTTTTGTATATTTGCAAGTTTTATGCAGGTTCTATATTTCAGTTTAGCCCAATTTTAGGGAAAACTCTGTTCATTTTCCTTTAGGACCTTAAGTTGTATTGGGGTTTCAATTTTTCTATCTGTAATGACGGAATCATCTGAGGACAATATATATATATATATATAT
>JAODPA010008612.1:0-13712 GCA_025585075.1 Nepenthes mirabilis | reverse complement strand
TAAATTATATAAATAATTTTATATAATTTAAGCCAGCTCCTTTAAAAAGTATGAGATTTGGCTACCACTAATCTCAAACACATTGATTATATGACACAATATGAGTACATAAACCCTAATCGAGACGAAATCAACTGATAATATATTGTTTATAAGAACAAGAATGACATAACTAAAATTGACGAAAAATAAAGTGTAAATTGAATCTCAAATAGATGAACAACACTTTTTCTTGTTCTATTCTTTCCCCCTCTCTCTATTCGGCACCTACTTGTAGTTTTTAAATGGATCCCTTCGCTCTTTTCTTACCTAAAAAATTAGTTTCTCTTTTATAGTTATACTTGGCATTTGAATGTTAGCTTCCACACTAGACATAGTTCGAATGGCAAATTTTTCGTTCAAATTCAAGAGCAAGCTTTGCTATTCTAGATACGCCCTCTCATGTAAAGCTTAAGCATAGTCATTTTGTTTAAATTGAGCACATGTGCCTTCATGCTTGGCTCAAGTACGGCTTAGGGTTAGGCACTGTATCTAAATTGAACATATGCACTACTCATGTGTGTCTTATATATGCCTCATGCTTGGACATTTTTTTCCAAACGAAACACGTGTGCCCATCATGAATGGCTAGATGTATAAAAAGACAGATGACTAATAAAGGAGTGATTCAAAATTCAATATTTACCTACTTAGATGAGAGAATCTCCAGAAATGGAAGGTGACAAAGTTTGTTTTGGATTAGTCCACCAAATAATGGAATTGATTCGGTATGGGTGGCTGTTGGGACACGGAGCAGTATTGGGCCAAGCAGCAAGTAGGGTTAAGCATACAATAAAGAGAGTAAGAAGAAGAGAAAGAGAAAGTCAAAATTTTTACGTGAAAAATCCTTCTGAATAAGGAAAAAATTACAGAACTCCAATCCACAAAAGGATTGTACTATAAGAGTTTTCGGTTACACAAATCACAGGCTACACAAGCCCTAAAAGTTGAAGAAGAAGAACAGAGCCTTTTTGAATGCACACACTCAGCTCTCTCTATTACACTCCACTTTTCTCTCGCTCTTTCCCTCCTTTTTTTTCTTCTTACAATTGCTCATACACACACGCATGCATGTATACTGGTTGATAAGAGTGACGACCATGTCAGCGTGAAAGACACCCGTACAGGCAGTAGCCTAGTGATTGTACATCTCTGCAACTATACTGTAGACTGTTTGGCCCAGTGCAGATAACGCCTACTCCACAAATGCGACGCACATTTTCTACAGATTTCGTATGCTCAGAAGATCTTCTAAGCTAGCGACCACGTGTGCTTTCTGCGTATAAGTCCTTGGGCCTTTAAAAATGCTTCCAGACATTGTGCATGAACGTCAGTCCTCAAGTGAAGAAAGCCTTCGGACATTACATAATGTCCTCATTCATATTCACAATCCTCGGACGATTAACTCATTAGACCGCAGACCACATCCGTGCAAAAGTCTGCGGTCACATTCCCACAAAGGGAGTGACCCCAACAGTGGCTTCAAGCATATGTCAGAACCAAAAAATCTTTGATTTCGTTCACCCCAAATTAAACAAGACAGTATAGTTGCAGCAATGAAATACGAAGAACTACCCGCTGATTTTGAGAAGTTTCCTTTCCACCTCGTTGCTGCTCCTGCATCCCATTTCTCCTAATTGACCGTTGTCTCCTGCTTTCCAACACGCCATCTGATTCCAAACTCAATCGAGAGAAACTGCAGCTAATTGGGTAATTAAAATTATGGATTCTGTTCATAGTATTCACGTCATTCAAACAGTAATCCAAAATACGAAAGCGTGAGCAGCAGGAATATTTACTTTGGAATCAATTTGCCCGTGGTGGAACTCTCTCTTTTTCCTGTTGGAAGATGCGCTAAGCAGATGTAACTGTGAAGAGGATCCAGTCCGTGTAATAATAGCAACTCTTATCAGTGCTTAAGCAGAGGTGTACGTATTCACCCCTACTCATATAAATAGCATGTTACGTCTTCAATGCTATCGATTCAATATCGATGTTATAAAACATCTACTGTACAAATTTATGAATGCGACAAACAATTGGTCCTATAATCACCATTACATAAATGCTTTTATGCAACTCGAGCAGTTTCTTGAAAATTCGTTTCAAATATAATACTTTGGAGAATAGAATTTTCAACAAGGATAAAGTTAAAAATGGCTTTGGTTAAGCTATTATATTTATGAAGGTGAAGAAGGAAATTGAGGTTTATTCTGAATCTGTTGAAAATTGGAGACTGGTGGAGATGGGATGACTTGACTTGATTGTTAAACGGGTTCTTAATGATTAATGACTTACATCGAGGCTGAAGTAATATGTTAAAGAACCTGAAACTCATAATCTGAATCTACAGATTGAAGACCATGAACAGCAGAACAGAAACAGAACAGATTTATTTATTCTGGAAAGTTGAGTTTACAGGAATTTGAATACAATTAAGGAAATAAGCCACATATACAGTAACAATGTCTAAAATCTCATCCATTGGATTGAATACTATTGGGTACAATATCGATCAGGATGGTTTAATTTATTAGCCTAACGAGCCCATAGTTTATAGGCTTAGGATAGCCAGAAATGAGAGAGCATTGTCTAACCCATTAACCCAGAGGATACGGTGTCCGGGTTTGACCAAATTCTAGTTAAAATAAATCAAGATCCAATAAATAGATCGGACATTTATTAAGTGAAATACAAATCGGATTGAATTATATACCCCAATGGCGACATATTCAAGTGTTCATCCGAATGGTTTGTCCAATTGAGTGGTTCGTTGATCCTATAGTTAGTCCAGGTAAGGATTGTTGGGGTTAGTCACTCCCTTATGGGTGACTCAATAAATTTTTTTGTCATCGAAAGATTTGCTACAAATTGTGGCTAGGCTGCAGGAAACAAATGACAGGTCAACAAGTAGACCGGCTGAGGTTAGAGAGGAAATCAGGAAAAAATTTTCGAAGAGTATTTTCCAGAGTGGAAAATGCTGGAGTGCGTTTTCTAGAGACGAAAATGCAAGAGAAGAAATCCGGAGAGGAATTCTCTACCTCCGGAGTGGATTTCTTCGAGGAGGAAATTCGGAGAAGACTGGCAAGGTAAAATGATCTGTCAATAAGTTGACCAGCTGAAGGTGCACGGCTGGCTAAAGGTGCGCCAAAGCACTTTGGGGCAAAGTGACCTGTCAACATGTTGACCGACAGATTATGGATTCCGGTCAATGTTCGTCAACTAGTTGCTGAAGGCGCACGAAATTTACTGATTGGTATTATTGGTATGGAAACGTCCGAGGATATGAGCTGTACACAGTAACGACTGAGGACTTGGGATAATGTCCGAGATCGTTGTCATTGCTTGGAGATATCAAGGAAGGCTCGAGGTCCTAAGTACAGAAAGCGCACGTTGATGTCAACTCAGAAGATTGACTAAGTACGTGTGATTTTTAAAATATATGCGTAATCTCTGTAGAGTAAGCGTCGTTTCTGTAGAGTTTGATGATTTTTAGAGCCAATGGCAAGTTGCAGGTTGATGACAGGTATTTGTCCACACGTAACCTGCTTATTGGGTAGATAGTCCCCAGAAAAATCAATATATATATGCATGCTGAGCATGCGATAAGGTGACACTGTGTGAGACAAAGTTTAGAGAGACGATGAAGTCTTCAAAGGCGAAGTTCACAACGGTGAAGTCCAGGTGTGTATAAATAAAAGTGAGTGGAGTGCACCATCGGTAAGAAGAATGAGAGAAGAAAAACAGAGAGATAAGAGCAATGTGAGAGTTTCCTTACTCTGGTATTATTTTTTTATTATATTTCAAGTGTGTAGCGGATACTCTATCTCAGGGGTTTTTGTAACCAACCATTTTACATAGTAGACTTGTTATTGATTAAGTATCTCATGGTTTTTTCTTCGATTTGTGAAGGGTTTCCATGTAAAATTTGTTTATTCTGTATCTCTCTCTCTTATTGTGTACTTGTGTGCATTCCTGTTCGACCGACCATTTTGCCCCAATAAGGATTTCCAACTAACAAACATCTTTTGCCCACCTTAATTCAATTTTTAGATGTCAACCACCTTCAATTAGCTTTACAATTGCATAATAACAGTTAAACTAATCAATTCTTAACTGACCTAATCACTTAGATTATGGCCGACTATTCCACTTCATAATACCATTAACAACTACTAATATGGTTATAAATATGCTATAAGGTACCGATTTTTGAAACATAGTAAATATAAGAAATTAAGTTAAAATAAGTGAATCGAGGTCAAGGAAATGGGAGGAATTGAATTAAAAAGCTCAAAGATTCGGAATTGGCAAAATCAGAAATCGAAGTTGTAAATCGTGAAATGTTAATCCGTGAATAAAATTTTAAATTTTAAATTATGATAATTTTGAATTATTAATCTAATATAATCAAAATTAGAGTCAAATAATGTGAAATATTTGGTTAGAAGGGTCGAAATGTGTTCCGAATGGCAAAAACGTGAAGTTGGCATGCTATAGGCCTAACGTAGGCCAGACCCGCGCCCGCCATGGACTTGAGCTCCCGGCAAGCGCCAATTTCAGAGCAAGCGCGCTTGCTATGCTTTGCGGACCGCGCTCAAGTGCCGGCCTGCGTAAAAGCTGCGTGCAAGTTTTATAACCGTTGGGAACGTGTTTTGGAAGAGGAAAAGAAGCAGCAGGCCACGGGTAGAGAGAGAGAGGGAGAAAGAAGAGAGAGAGGAGCAAATGAAAGCTCTTGGGTTCAATTCTGGCTTTGAACTAGTTAGAGAAATCGTAGAGCCGGTCTAGACAAGTGCATCCATACCATTTTCTTCCATTTTCTTTGATTTTTGTTCGATCCCATCGGGTATTTTCGTCCTGATACTCGAGCCATGTATATATATATGATGCCCATAACTAGATTATGCATAAATATAAATTTCATATCTAAATTTGGAGGTTTATACGAATTTTCGTACTTAAACCCTAACACCGCGTCCGAGTGGCTTCGGCCTCCGATTTTTGGGGATTTTACATAAATTAGGATTATAATATCATTACCCATATCCTATATAAGTTAATTTATCGATTGAGTACGCGATTTGGTGAATTTATGTGGATTTTCATTCGCAAAGCCTCAGACCCATGCCTGGATCCCATTTAAACTTCGATTCAGAGTTTGATATATAAAATGACTTAGGATTATGATTATTGATGCCTTAGATTTGATAATTTATCTATTAAATGTCCGAAATTTTGAGAATTAACCAATATATATATCCGGACATTATTCACGTGCACTGTTCATCCGAGCTCTTTGGTAAATGTCGCATAAGTTTCGCATCGTTTAATTGTTAATTAAGTTACATATATATTTACATATGTTTAATTGTGTAATTCGAAAAATATTTTGTTAAGAAATTGTGAAAGAATTATTGCCCGGAAGCTCCAAAGTCACGTGACTCGATATGATAAGGATTTTCTAATCGTTCAAATGTATTATATTAAATTTTGTTTATACTTGAGTCATGTGAAGACCTAAGCCATAAGAAATATGAAAATTATAAGGGTATATGGAGGGAATCCCACAATATGTGACATGAACGATCTGTTCTCCCGGTATGAGAGCTATGTGAAAGAAATATGGTGGACCTTCTCTCAAATGAAAAAAAATTAGGACTATAGATTTATATTTAGAGGGTAATATCTCCTGGCATGCCATTGATATTACGTTGGAGACTCAAGAATTACCCTGACCGCATATCCTGACAGCTTATTGGAGCGGGTGATATCCTTGGCAAGTCTTAAGATATTACTGTGGAAGGATAAAGACTGTCTCTAGACCGCAGAGGGTTAGGGGGCGTACACCAAGTGATAGGTGTGTTGCTTGCCACGTGGTGTTCGGCCTTTTCTAGGCAATTAGTTATTGGACATTGATTATGTCATTCGGCCTTAGATCATGTGGGGTACCATGGTCCTTCCTCGTCCTTCTACATCTTTAGTTAGTAAGACTTATTGACCCTGATCCGCAAAAATGAGTAATAATATATAATTTACATTTCAAAGAAGAGAAGGACAAACATGATAATTCAATTATATTCTAAAGTACATTCAATCATGTTTTATATTTGCACACCCACAATATGATCATATATCTCTTTTGCTTTATTTTGCTTAAGTTTCTACTTTATTTTGCTTATATTATTTATTGTCTTGATTATACTGTACTTGTTGAGCTATTAGCTGATATTTACTTCTCCTTGTCTCTAATTTAGTATAGGTTTGATTTGTCCAATGGGACAGTGTAGAGATTTGAAGTGATCTAGGCTTAGATATGGAAGATCATGTTGAAGATTTTGAACTTATAGTTTTACTTATGTCATGGGAAATTATATATACATTTGTATTTCTTTCGGAATATTAATGTATATTGTATAAAATAACTAATGATCAAATAGTTTAATTTTTGCTATCTTTTGGATTTATTATACTTTCATAGGTTATTGTGGTTTGATAATAAGTTCCTAGCGGCATCTCTATTTGACCAACGTTGTGTTTAGATACACCACGTGGGAGCCACGAATTATGTGGTATTTGGATCCTATGTAGTTTTGTATGATGGTTATTGTATATAGTTGGATGTTGGAGTCGTTGGATTGTATAATTATGTGTTGTACAGGAGATTATATAGGTTTTGTATCAACCCGATGGCCAAATTATAAAGGGGCCTCTACCGGATTTTCTACCAAAAATACAGTTCGTCACTGTTAGTATTAGAGAAAAAAAGAAGCATTAGGTTTGATTTGAATCGTATACAAAAATTTAAGATAGATTAAGATTGATCAAATAAACAGATATAAGAGTAGGATAATTAAGTTAGATTAAATAGTTCTAATTATCATGGTTTGCTAGCTTAGACTTGAACTAAGTTAGAATTAGAGGATGGGTTTGGTTGTCCAGCTTATGCGTCCTAGTTAGTATCTTAAGAATAGCCTAACCCCCATTATTTTGCCTTCATATAGGGTATTAGTAGCCGCTATGACTTCTAGATAAAAATCTATTCGTGATAGTGGTTGACTATGAGGTCGAGAGGAGCTGTAGGGAGGCTTCTTAAGGTTTGGATTTGATTGATGACGATTTAGTGTTTGAATTGATCAATATTGATTAGAGGCTTAGGTTCATTGATTTTGGTTCGAAGTTTAGGGTCGATCAACTCTGGCTTGAGATTAAGATAACTTAGAGTCGATTATGGTGTAGCAAATTCGAGAATGTCGATTTTTAATCTATTCAACAATGATTAAGTGCCCAAACTTTCAGGTAACTCGGATCCTATAGGGGTTGAGTTATGGGTCCTAAGAATTAAGATGACGATAATGGTGATCTAATATTTGGAAGAAGATAAGACAGTATTGCCTTATGTAAGATAGGAGGTGAAGTCGACCTCGGGTAGTTAACGTGAAAAGAATCATAGGTCTCGAGAATAAAGAAATATCGTTGGATATGTTCATAGATACCTTATGGATGAATGTTTTGTTTCGGTGGGATTTTTTGGAAATATGCTTCAAGTATGGATAGTTCAACCGCATGATTATGGATTGCCCTTATCTCATAGGTCGGACAGTTAAGGAGCCTAGTACCTTGGGTCGAGGTTTCGTGGTGATGGCACAAAATGTAGAAGTGTCGTCCATCATGGTGGGAGATAAGGTTACTGGATCCTGGTGTTTCAATATATGTGTTACTTTGGAATCTAAAATCTATGTTTTATTGGTGTTGCTAAGCTTATTCATTTATTTGAGAATCGTAGGTCTTATACAGGCAATATCGAGGCCTATAACATTTTCTCGAGTTTATAGATATGGTTGATTGGGCTGATTTAATTGCCTTGTGGCGTTAAGACTCGATATGATATTGATGGTGTCTTGATTGATGAGTTGCTATGCCAACACGAATTATTGCAGTAGGATATAATACTTGCCATCAAGTTGTAAAATTTTGAATATGAAGCATGGATGTTGGAGTGTAGGCAAGATAGTGTCATTTTGCCTATGAGTCGCTCAATGATCATAAGTGTCGAGTTTCATTAACATGCAAGACCACAATTGGGAATCGTTTTATGGTCACCAAGGTGTTAGGGTAGTATAAGCATTTGAGGATATTTTCTAGAGAAAATTATCGGACCAAAATCATCTCCTGATCGTTCAATTGATGGCTGTTGTGGACTTGTGCCAGGATTGGCACCAAATTCGAAAGACTCTGTATTGAATCAATAAGGAACTGACTGAGTATTTTACCGTGAGATACTTTAGTACTTTTGGGATAGCCTCGTTGATGAATTCTTAGAGTCGATGAGGTGTGAGAATCCTATTTGAGGATCGTGTTACATCACAAAACACGGTTAGTTGTGTGCTCAATTTGGAAAGGAATGTAACTTGGACTAAGGAGAAGTGTTATATTGAGCCTATGGTTTCTTCTATAGTGCGAATGTAATTCCTTAGAGTTTGGAGTGATTTCTTATTCAGGAAGGATTGACTAATGTCTCGAAGGTGTGTGGCTTCTTAGGTTTAGCTGAACCTGGAAGGGTAATCCGATAAGTATTTCTCGAGGATTGTAGCACCGTGAGGTGTTTGGCCTGAGATTATCAGCGTCCGTCGGAATGAGCCATGCGAGGGTAGCGTTCGAGGAATTAAGGATTAGATATTGACTTTATTGTTTGGGTTGACCCTTGATAGGTCTAGTAATCCACAAAAGAATGTGATCCTTTTAAGGAAGCGCTAGGATGGTGTTTCTCGTGACTTTATATAGGTGGTTACCCTTGATTAAAAATGTGTAAAGTCTATGACCAGAATTAGCCCACGTATAGTTTGGGGTTAGCCATTGAGATCTTTGCTTTGAGAATTTATAGGTGTTACTTATAGGGATAACGGTCATCTAATAACCCTAAGGGCTGAGAGGCTGTCTCGCAGAAAGAGATAGCTATGTGACCGTGCAAACAGGTTGATCTGCCTAAGGATTGGAAGGAGTATTTCGATGTCCTTCAAGGAAGGCGAGTAGTATTGCTAATAATTGGTGCCGGGAATTTTCAGTTAGAATATGTCTTGATGCTCCCTTGGAGGTGTTTCAAGATGAATATCAAATGACTTCTAATATCTAAGCGAATGGGGTACTCTGCCTTGGGTTTTAGAGGAAGAGTTGCCTCCTGCGTAGTAAGGACATGAAATTATGAGATGAGAAGCCTTCATCGTTCCGACTTCAAGGATATTAGGGCAACAAAAATTATGATACTATTTGGGTAATTGTGGATCTGGCTGGCTAAAACAGCCCACCTATCGTGCATTTGAGGAATACAATCGAAATGTATAGGTTTGCTCACCAGTATACCAACGAGATGATGAGTTAGATAAGTATTTGAGTTTGAGTTTTTTGGGTGATTTCTTCTGTTGCGTTGCCTAGGATGATTGTAATCTAAAGACTATAGGCTTTGCCTTAATCATATCGATGTCCTTAGGATTTTTCTTAGGTTGTTAGCCGCAATATAATCTAGGTGTTAAAAATGAATCAATAAGTCATGGGTGGCAAAAGAATTATTGTTATCCTAATAATGGTTAATTAGAGTAGTGCAGTAGAAACATGTGGGCCATTGACTCAGGAATTTTGGGATGGAGTTAAGATTCCAAGGGGAGATCTTTCTAGGAGCATAGAAGGTATCAAGGTGAGAGCTTATCGGTTCATTTGAGATTTTGTGGTAAGTCGATGAGGTAGTCAATAACTAGGCTTACCCTTGAGTTTAAGTAGGTTATCGTAATGTTCCCCCATATACCAACGAATGAGGAAGTAGGATTATGTTTAGGTTTAATCGTGTGGGAGATCAGGGATTAATCTTATAGCGAAGTTTCAATACCGATTTTCAATAAAAGGCATTGGATGTTGAAGATTAAAATGAATCAAATGATTAAGACTATCTAGGAATAATCGTCTCTCCAATAAAGTGATTTGGGAGTGCATAGGCGATATCTGAAAGTCTTTTCCCCTATTGTTAAGTTTTGAGATTCGTTAAATTTCGAGGATAAAATTTCTATAAGTGGGAGAGAGTTGTAACGTACCGATTTTCAGAATATAGTAAATGTAAGAAATTTAGTTAAAATAAGTGAACTGGGGTCAAAGAATATGGGAGGAATCGAATTGAAAATCCCAAAGATCTAATATTGACAAAATCGAAAATAGAAATTATAAATCGTGAAATGTTAATCCGTGAATAAGATTTCAAGTTTTAAATTATAATAATCTTAACTTATTAAGCTAATATAATTAAAATTATAGTCCAATGATGTGAAATATTGGGTTAGAAGGGTTGAAATGGGTTCCGGACAGCGAAAACGCAAAGTTGCCTTGTTGTAGGCTTGACGTAGGCTTGACCGCGCCCTCCATGGGTTTAACCTCCCTACGAATGCCGATTCCAGAGCAGGCGCACCTGCTGTGTGCCGCAGACCACGCTTGAACGTCGGTCTGCTTAAAAGCCGCGAGCTGGCTTTATAACCATTGGGAACGCGTTTTGGGAGAGGAAAAGAAGTAGAAGGCCATGGGTAGAGAGAGAGGGGGGGAGGGAGAAGAGAGAGAGGAGCAAACGAGTGCCCTCGAGTTCGATTCAGGTTTCGAACTAGTTGGAGAAATCGTAGAGCGGGTTAAGACAAGTGCATCCATACCATTTTTTTTAGTTTTTTTTTTTTATTTTTGTTCGATCCCCTTCAAACATTTTCATCCCAATACTTGACCCATACATATATATGTGATGCCCATAACTAGATTATGTATAAATATGAATTTCATATCCAAATTTGGAGGTCTATACCAATTTTCATACTTAAACCCTAACCTCGCGTCTGGGTGGTTTTGGGCTCTGATTTTGGGGGCTTTTACATAAATTAGGATTAGAATATCATTACCATATCCAATATAAGTTAATTTATCGATTGGGCACTCAATTTGGTGAATTTATATAGATTTTCGTTTGCGAAACCCTAGACTGGCAGCCGGACCTCGTTTAAGCTTCAATTCGGAGTTTGATGTATAAAATGACCTAGGATTATGATTACCCATACCTTAGATTTGATAATTTACCCATTAGATGTCTGAAATTTTGAGAATTAACTAATATGTGTATCCGAACACTGTTCACATGTACTGTTCATTTGAGCTCTTTGGTAAATTTCGCATAAGTTACGCATCGTTTAATTGTTAATTAAGTTACATATATATATTTGTATATATTTAATTGTATAATCCGAAAAATATTGTGTTAACCATTTGTAAAAGAATTATCGTCCAGAAACTCCAAAGTCACGTGACCCGATGTGGTAAGGATTTTCTAATTGTTTTAAAGTGGTATATTAAATTGTGTTTATGCTTAAGTCATGTGAAAACTTAAACCATAAGAAATATGAAAATTATAAAAGTATATGGAGGGAACGCCACAATATGTGATATGAATGATCCATTCTTCTAGTGCGAGAATTATGTGAAAGAAATATGTTGGACCTTTTCACAAATGAATAAGAAATCATGAAACCAGGATTATTGATTTATATTTGGATCGTAGTATCCCCTGGCATGTTATTGATATTACAGTGGAGATTTAAGGATTACCTTTGCCGCTTATTGAAGCGGGTGACATCATTAGCAAACCTTAAAATATTACTGTTGAAGGATGAATACTGTCTCTGGACCATAGGAGGTTAGGGGGTGTATACCGGGTGATAGGTGTGTCACTTGCCACGTGGTGTTCAGCCTTTTCTAGGCAGTTCATTATTGGATGTTGATTACATCGTTCTGTAGCGACCAGAGCTCGGATCCCAGAACCCGACCCGGACCGTCACGGTTAAATTCTCGAATCGTCCAAAATCATCAATTACGCATCATCAAACAACTTTAATGAATTCTTATAATATCATTTAAGACACAATCCATAGTCATCATAAATGCATCATCACATAAATATCCATAATAATGACAAATAACTACAATACATGACCTCAATGTCAAAAATATCAATCCTCATAGAGAAATCTAATAAAAGTTAAATAGTAACTAAACTACCAAGATCTTAAATCTCTACCCGGAAAGCTTCAATCTCTGAGATTACCTCCGCCTGAAGTCTACTCACACGATCTCTTCTATCATGGTGTCAACCTGTCTACTCTGGAGCCAAGAAAACACAATGGTGAGCCAAAATCCAACAAGTGATAATAATCAAAAATGGTATACAACAATGACAATCTCGGATATTAACTACCAAGTCTTCACATCACTCTAACTATCTACTATATCCGAGCAAATTACAACACGTCGTAAAATACGACTCTAGGCAAAATAGGTCCCACGAGACCCGTACATCCAAAAACAAGAGTACTAATAAACAACGGTAATCCCCTGGAATCCGACATCAACGATGATTGGAGATTTCTCCGATCCATATGTCAGCGTGAACGACCTGAACATCAATATCGATAAACAACATAGATTCCACCAATTTGAATAACGTAAAATCCTATCCATGGATTCTACAAAATATAACTCGTGGATTCAACCGAATCCCAAACTCACGAGATATCAACAATAATGAAATATCACAATGAATCTCCTTGGACCTTATTCTACCATAGTAACCCAAAGACTGCGTATTTACGCCCCCGACGGCTGGGTAAGTGCAAAGAAGTTATCCATGGTATCCAACTACCCCTACAGTTCTCCCAGAGGCTGTACCCGTAGCATGCCGATACCACCTCCGATACCCCTCGCCAATGATATCACGGATATCATCATTTACGATGATCACTAGGTTATAAGCATCCCTCTTAACTCACTGTACAAAATATCAAGAATTTGATTATCAGCTCAAATTGAGGTCACAACTGTACGAGATAACAAGAATCTCCTTGGATCTTATTCTGCCACCGTGAACCAAAGGCCGCGCATTTACGCCCCCAATGGCTGGGTAAGTGCAACGAGGTTATCCATGGTATTCAACTACCCCTGCAGTCCTCCCAGAGGCTGTACCCGTAGCATGCCGATACCATCCGTGATACCCCTCGCCAAATGATATCCCTGATATCATCTCCTACGATGGTCACGTGGTTATAAGCATCCCGCCGTACTAGGCAATGTACCTCAACACCACCGGAACACGGAAATCAGTATCGGATAAGTGTAGACCACGCTAAGGTGTCGTAGCCTCCCATTCGACTAGATACCTTAGGGTTTTCATACGCTTTCCTTTACCTTGACCGTAGGAAACCAACAATCTAAATACTCACACCATCGGGAATACGCAAAGAAAGTTTTGCAACATCAATAACAAGAACGTCGTTCGGTGCTGACACGGACCGTACTCACACAATCAAATCCAACACAAAGGAACGTGTCTCAGAACGTTCAAAAGGAATACAATGGTCAAGATATGATCGACTTCACTATTTCACTATTTTTCTACTTTATCTCGGAGCGGCGCCTACGACTAAGGCCAACAATATTTTTATTTCAATTCTCATCCCCAAATTAATTTGATAGAGCTCCGTCAATTAATTTGGCATTATTTATTTCCCCGTATAATTAGTATAATTCCGAACACGGCATTTACCGCTTTTACGTAAAATGTAAACGTTTTCTATGTTCTTTACCGTACACACATGTGTAACCATATA
>JAODPA010008601.1:0-13714 GCA_025585075.1 Nepenthes mirabilis | reverse complement strand
CAAATATGATCAATGATAATCCAAATCGAATATTTAAACAAATACATATTAACATATTAACATATGTTCAAATACTTAATAAATAACAATTATACTCTCAATCTTGGACCTATGATCTCAACACGACGACGGACTTATCACCATATGATTTAGTCGTCGTAATTTTAAATCTTGAAAAAATATTTTTTACCTAATGTAGGTTTATAGATTTGAAGTCATTTGACCAATCTCTGAACCCAACTGATGTTTGAACTATACTAACAGGTCAAATAGCTATTTTTCATCCAACTTACTGCATCAATTAGTCTGGCCTGACTCCATAATCAAAGCACAACAATGCAACAAATTCTGTCATAACTGTTCAGCAATTCATAAGATTTCAGAACTTTAACTAGCATCCATAGTTCAGAAAATTGCAGAATTCATGCACTGATGTTCTGAAGAAGTGTGATGGTTGATATAATGTCAACATTTTGATCATGATCTCCGCAGTGCTTTCACGAACCTATTCCAGAAAAGGGTAATCGGTGTATCCGACGACCGGATCATGGCTATAGAACGTGGACCGGTCATACTGGTTCAGGGGCGCATCGAGCTTAAATCGGTTGACTAAGTCAGGATTAGCGAGGAAGATCCGGCCATAGGATACCAGATCGGTATCTCCATCAGCCACTGCTTCCATCCCCAGCTGCTTGGTGTAGCCGCCACTGCTCATGAAAGTGCCCTGATATGCGTGCCTGATCTTCTTCAACAGCTGAGCGCCTTCATCTTCGCTGACTGGCTTCGGTTCGGGGGTCATGAATCTGGGTTGAGTGCTGTGGACGTGAATGAGCTTGCCCCCGACATTTTCTTGGAACTTGTTCAGCCTCTCGACGATCGCCAGGCCAAGACCAAGAGGGTCGGTGTCGTGGGCATCGAGAAAATCAATTGCCGGTGAAATTCTCAGTGCAGTTCTCTCAACACCTATTGCCAAAACTATTGCCTGGACTATCTCCATTAAGAACCTGCATCTGTTTTCAAGGGATCCACCGTACTCGTCCGTTCGATCGTTGATTGTGTCCTTCAAGAATTGATCGATGATATAGCCCTGGGCTCCATGAATCTCAATACCATCAAAACCTGCACAAGAATTTTTATTTTATTATTTTTTTCAGTCTACCAGTATGTTATATTAGAAGTTCTAAGAGTTGAACTGGGCAAGAAAATCTGTATCTTGATTTTTCTTCTCCAAAAGAAAACTCAGCTGACAGTTTTGAGACAACTCAAAACACTAATATGAAACATGAAGACTCAAATTGATCTCAAGACCTAATAATTTCATAACTTAACCATTATGTGTTGGCATATTATGAAACTGAGTTTGGTTGGTAGTCGGTATATTCTCTAATGTTATGAAGATCTGCATCAGATTTAAGTCTGATGTTCGCTAATGCGCAACTCTCAATATTCACGGCTGCCTTACGCCTGACCCATGCGCGAGTGCTTTTTCCAATATGTTCACGTTTGAGGTGTGCCCGAACCACGCACGAGCGTCATTTCCAGAATGCCCGTGTTCAAAGTGCACCCAATGCGCCCACGAGCACTATTTCCAAATTACCCGTGCTCAACATGCGCCTAAGGCACGCACGAGTGCCCTTTCCGGATTGCACGCGCTCAAAGTATGCTCAAGGCATGCACAAGCGCCGGAGCAAAGATCCATGCGGTTCTTACACATGCCTGCTAAGCACCTGATCAGTGCAGACCAATTGCGGGCCTGACACACGCCTAAGCGGCACTCGAGCGCTAGGGCGCACATTTCTTAATTGCTACATTTTTTGGCCTAATTTCAGAACCCCTCTATATATATCTACCTTCCATTTCTTATGAAGGAACTTTTAGTGATTATATTGCTCATGACGGCTCCTGCAAAAGCTCTCTCTTTAAAGCTTGTAAAATTCTCTCTTTTGAGAAAATTCATCCTCGATCATTAAGTTTCATTCCTAAAATTTTCTCACTACATCTACTTTGTCATACACACATTTTCTTACCTGTTGACCTTCGTAAGACACGTGAGTAGCGTGGAAACTAGAATCCATTGGTGTGTCACAATCCTACGGCTCGTGAAGCAAGATTAATAAGAGTTTCCACGCTTCGGAAAGCGTTTAGGTTCTATTGCCAAAGACAAATCCAAAGAGTTTCTTGGTAGGAGCCACAAGTCAAGAGTAAATCCGTTAGATTAGTACATTTGTAACACTTGGCCTATAAGGTAACTTTCTTAGTGCATTATTTTCACTGATCGTAGAAGTTCGAATAGTTTTATTCGATAACCGTGGTTATCAAAATTTCTTTTAATCACCAAAAATCCTATCTTTGCTATTATGTTTATTATGTTTACTGTTTATATCCATTTAGATCTAAATATATTTTACGTGTATTATATATTCGTGTGTAATTTTATTTCATGATTTGAAAAAGGATCGAAATGAGTTGAGATTAGGGACTTCCTAGTTTATTTCAAAAAAATTAGATTGCAAATGCCAATCAAAGACCGGCAACGAACAGAAACCTACCAATTAAACCATCATTTGGTAACATTTCTTAGTTTTTTTTATTAAAAAAAAAAAACTCATCTTTGTAAAATCATACTTAAGTATTTAACTTTGATTATCATAAACAATGCTGATACCTGCTCGAATGGCGTTTACTGCTCCTCTGCGAAATTCCTCAACTACCCCAGGTATTTCAGAGGTCTCCAGGGCTCGAGGTGGTGGGTATTCAGACATGGTATAATCCGGTAACACCAATTTCCACTGGCTTGAGATAGGCTTATTTGTTGATGAAACTGGTGATTTTCCTTCAGGCTGATACGCTATGCAAGGCAAATTCACAGAAAGTTTGAAAACAGTCAAGCAAACCAAAATGAGACAATCAAATTCTACAAATGTACGATGTAGTTTGGCTAGAACTCAGTTGAAGGAACTATTTCTTCATTGGTTCTCACAAAACAAATGAAATAATGGAGTTTATCGGAATCAACCTGGATGAGAAGCTCGACCAACGTGCCACAGTTGACAGAGGATAATACCACCTTTGGCATGAACAGCTTCCGTTACTTTTTTCCATGCTTCAACTTGTTCATCTGTGAAAATTCCAGGAACATGTGGATACCTGGCTCAGATGATAACTAATCAGATCATGGTTGATGCAAAACTTTGTAAAGTTGGAACGGAAGGATGATGATAGAAACATTTTGCAGGAAGCGGAATCTACTTGTTGAATAATTACACAAAATTATGCAAACCAACTTGATGCAAAGAACATAAGCAAATTACACAAATAAGATCTGATGATAACATTATTTAGTCATCTTTTGTTTCCTTGTTAACTCGGATTATTAGTTTCTTCTTTTGAGTAGACCTAGGATTCTGAGTTTCCGGATGAAGCAAAAGCAGGACTTCAAGTCACCTAATTTAAATAAATTTAGGGGGTTATATATAAAAAATTATACATGTGGTTTTGAAAGACCAAGGATAGGGGCAAATACCAATTGCTGGGGTAAGATCAAAATCAAATCAAACATGAGAGTTTTGAGTAAGGGTTTATTTGGCATTGCCATTGAAATAGCATTCAAAAAAGCTAAAAACTAAATCTTTTCAGTATAAACTGATTGAGACTTTCTATAGATTGCCATGAGTTGTTCTAAAATTCAAATCCTTGTGGTAACGCTCCAAGAAAATTGGCATAAGCAACAGATTATAATTTTTACCAAAAACCCAGTAAGTCTCCATCACAATTCAGAGTGGATCTCAGTGGTCATCTCTCTCATCCCTTGATGCAACTCCGTAAATGTATTATAAAAGATGTTAATGAAATTAAGCATGAGAATTTTGACTAAGGATCTATTTTGCATTACTGTTGAAACAGCTTTTAGAAAAAGTAAAAAATTAGAATTTTCTGATAAAACTGATTGAGGATTTATATAGATTGCCCCTTGTTTTTTTGCAAAATTCAAAACCTTTCCAAAAATAGTTAAAGAAGACTTTTGATATAAGTCACAGAATATAATTTCTACCAAAAGTACTTTTAAAAATCAAATTCAAACACCCAATAAATCTCTTTCACAATTCTATGAATGTAAGCTCGTTCGAAAATGTTAGTGATAGGAAAGTATACCCCACAAATGTAATAGAAATGATGCCTTTCCCAATCATCTTGTAACAGGAAAGGTGCTTCTAAAGCCTGGACATTCCCATCCCGTATAGCCCCTCCCTCTAGATCGGTCATATAGGCTCCAAGAAAACACCAACCGCTTCAAATCAAATGATCCTGAGTTAAAGATGAGAATTGCTATAATTAGGAGCCTTTGGTCATGTTTGTTTTGCCATCCCTTGCCATCCCATGCCATTGGCGGCTCTTTTAAAGGGCGTGTTCAAATCATATTAGCATCAGGTCTGAGGGAGACAGTGAGAAGCCCTGGGTACCACTTCAGAAAAAACCCAACCACAAGGGTCTGACCCAAGGGAAGCCACCTGCCCATTTTGTACAATTGTTTTTCTTAAACCGACCCTGCTGTCAGATGCATGACAAAGCCAGGGGCCTCAGGCATGAGTCCCTGACAGCTGGAGTGACAAATCAACATTATCCAGTAGGCAAGGATCACAAAATACCCATTTATTGGTAGGCAATCATTGCCACCGAGACAGAAGATGCCGCCTGTAGCGTTGAAAAGATAAACCTTGGATGAGTGCTGATTGGACACGGTAGCAGCACCTAACATGGATAATGGAGCAAACTAACCTCTGGATACTCAATCCATCAACCCCAAGTTGCATGGCCCAACAACTCTCTTACTCTGTTTATAAATGCAACCCCTCATTTTATTTGGGGTTCCCTGAATCAGACTCCGGAGAATAAAGAGGTCATTACTCTTTTGAATTTCACACTCACACTGCTGGGGTTCAATATGAATATACAACCCAATGCAATGAAACAAAACCCAAAGCTTCCCGTCAATTGTGAGCTACCAAAGTCATGAGTATAAGAAACACAACAATGTATAACGATTTTTAATGTAAAAAACCCTCTTAAGAATGAGAGAGAAAAACTATGAGACGTTATGCATGAACAAATCTACTATAGAAGTACTGGTTATACAAATCGTATAAATATAAGGATTAAACGCCTTATAATAAATAAACCAAGCAATAATAAGTATAAGAATAGAAATATGACCAGTAAAGATATTCTTTGCAACTCCAAGAACAGCATACCCAAAGTCAGCGAAGATTGCAACACGATTTGACACTCTATCGGATGATCAAATCNAAATATATTTATAGAGATTTTTCATTCAACTTACTGCATCACCTACGCCGGACAAACTCCATAATCAAAGCACAACAATGCAACAGATTCTGTCATAAGTATTCAGCAATTCATATTATTTCAGAACTTGAACAAGCATCCATGGCTCAGAAAATAGCAGGATTCATGCACTCAATGTATTCAAAGATGAGTGGGCAGAATGGAGGAGCTGAAAGGTGCCATGCCATGGAGCAGAAAATATCTCAGAGTTTTATGTAAGACAGCTAACACAGAAAATTATTGTTTCGAAGAATAGTAGTAGATAATCTCAACATTTGGATCATGATCTACGCAGTGCTTTCACGAACCTCTTCCAGAAAAGGGTAATCGGTGTATCCGACGACCGGATCATGAGTATAGAAAGTGGACCGGTCGTACTGGTTCAGGGGCGCATCGAGCTTAAATCGGTTGACTAAGTCAGGATTAGCGAGGAAGATTCGGCCATAGGATACCAGATCGGTATCTCCGTCGGCCACCGCCTCCATCCCCAGCTGCTTGGTGTAGCCGCCGCTGCTCATGAAAGTTCCCCGGTATGCGTGCCTGATCTTCTTCAACAGCTGAGCACCCTCGTCTTCGCTGACTGGCTTCGGTTCGGGGGTCATGAATCTGGGTTGAATGCTGTGGACGTGAATGAGCTTGCCTCCGACATTTTCTTGGAACTTGTTCAGCCTCTCGACGATCGCCAGGCCAAGACCAAGAGGGTCGGTGTCGCGGGAATCAAGATAATCAATTGCCGGTGAAATTCTCAGTGCAGTTCTCTCAACACCTATTGCCGAAACTATTGCCTGGACTATCTCCATTAAGAACCTGCATCTGTTTTCAAGGGATCCACCATACTCGTCCGTTCGATCGTTGATCTTGTCCTTCAAGAATTGATCGATGATGTAGCCCTGGGCTCCATGAATCTCAATACCATCAAAACCTGTACAAGAATTTTTATTTTATTATTTTTTTCAGTCTACCAGTATGTTATATTAGAAGTTCTAAGAGTTGAACTGGGCACGAAAATCTGTATCTTGATTTTTCTTCTCCATAAGAAAATTCAGCTGACAGTTTTGAGACAACTCAAAACACTGATATGAAACAGGAAGACTCAAATTGATCTCAAGGCCTAATAATTTCATAACTTAACGAATTAGGTTGCAAATGCCAATCAAAAACTAGCAACGAACAGAAACCTATCAATTAAACCATCATTTGGTAATATTTCTAAGTTTTTTCATAAAAAAAATGCTCATCTTCGTAAAATCACACTAGAGTATTTAACTTTGATTATCATAAACAATGCTGATACCTGCTCGAATGGCATTTACTGCTCCTCGGCGAAATTCCTCAACCACCTCAGGTATTTCAGACGTCTCCAGGGCTCGAGGAGGCGGGTATTCAGACATGGTATAATCTGGTAACACCAATTGCCACTGGCTTGAGATTGGCTTATTTGTTGATGAAACTGGCGATTTTCCTTCAGGCTGATACGCTACGCGAGGCAAATTCGTGGAAAGTTTCAAAACAGTCAGGCAAACCAAAATGAGACAATCAAATTCTACAAATGTACGATGTAGTTTGGCAAGAACTTGGTTGAAGGAACCATTCCTTCATCGGTTCTCACAAAACGAACGAAATAATAGAGTTGATCGGAATCGACCTGGATGAGAAGCTCGACCAACGTGCCACAGTTGACAGAGGATAGTACCACCTTTGGCATGAACAGCTTCCGTTACCTTTTTCCATGCTTCAACTTGTTCATCTGTGAAAATTCCAGGAACATGTGGATACCTGGCCCAGATGATAACTAATCAGATCATGGTTGATGCAAAACTTTGTGAAGTTGGAACGGAAGGACGATGATAGAAACATTTTGCAGGAAGCGGAATCTACTTGTTGAGTAATTACACAAAATTACGCAAACCAACTTGATGCAAAGAACATAAGCAAATTACACAAATAAGATCTGATGATAACATTATTTAGTCATCTTTTGTTTCCTTTGTTAACTCGGATTATTAGTCTATTCTTTTGAGTAGACCTAGGATTCTGAGTTTCCAGATGAAGCAAAAGCAGGACTTCAAGTCACCTAATTTAAATAAATTTAGGGGTTTATATATAAAAAATTATACATGTATGTGGTTTTGAAAGACCAAGGATAGGGGCAAATACCAGTTGCTGGGGTAAGATCAAAATCCAATCAAGCATCAGGGTTTTGAGTAAGGGTTTATTTGGCATTGCTGTTGAAATAGCATTTAAAAAGTTAAAAATTAAATCTTTTCCGTATAAACTGATTGAGGCTTTCTATAGATTGCCGTGAGTTGTTATAAAACTCAAATCTTTGTGGTAACACTCCAAGACCATTGGCATAAGCAACAGATCATAATTTTTACCAAACACCCAGTAAGTCTCCTTCACAGTTCGGTGAGGATCTCAGTGGTCATCTCTCTCTTGCCTTGATGCAACTCCCTAAATGTATTATAAAAGATATTAATCAAATCAAGCGTGAGAATTTTGACAAAGGGTCTATTTTGCATTGCTGTTGAAACAGCTTTTTGAAATAGTACAAATTTAGATTTTTCCGATAAAACTGATCGAGGATTTATATAGATTGCCCCTAGTTTTTTGCAAAATTCAAAACCTATCCAAAAACAGTTAAAGAAGACTTTTGATAGAAGTCGCAGAATGTGATTTCTACCAAAAGTACTTCTAAAATCAAATTCAAACACCCAATAAATCTCCTTCACAATTCTAGCAATTTAAGTGGTCATCTCTTCCATGCCTTGATGTATCCGTAAATGTACTACAAAAGATGTTAGTCTGTCGTCTCCTTTGTGCTCAATTGACAATGTTAGTCATAGGAAAGTATACCCCAAAAATGTAATAGAAATGATGCCTTTCCCAATCCTATTGTAATAAGAAAGGTGCTCCTAAAGCTTGGACGTTCCCATCCTGTATAGCCCCTCCCTCTTGATTGGTCATATAGGCTCCAAGAAAACACCAACCGCTTCGAATCAAATGATCCGGAGTTAAAGATGGAAATTGCTATTATTAGATGCCTTCGGTCTATTTTGTTTTGCCATCCCATGCCATCAATGGCTCTTTTAAACGTTATGTTTGAATCATATTCGCATCAGGTCCGAGAGAGACAATGAAAAGCCCCAGGCACCACTTTGGAAACAACCCAACCACAAGGGTCTGACCCAAGTGGATCCACCTGCCCATTTTGTACGTTTGTTCTTCTTAAATCGACCGTGCTGTCAGATGCATGACATAGCCAGGGGCCTCAGGCGTGAATTTATAACAGCTGGAGTGACAAGTCAACATTAGCTGGTAGGCAAAGGATCATAAACTACCCATTTATGGGTAGGCATTCATGCCTACCATGCCAGAAGATGCTGCCTTTAGCGTTGAAAAGATAAACCTTGGAAGAGCGCTGATTGAACATGGTAGCGGTGCCTAATGTGGATAATGGAGCAAACTAACCACTAGATACTCGACCAACCAACCCCGATTTATGTGGCCCAACAACATTCTTGTGCTGTTTATAAATACAACCCTTTATTTTATTAGGGGATCCCCGAATTAGACTCCGGAGAATAAAGAGGTCATTAGTCTTTTGAATCTCACACTCACACAACATGGAGACAATTTATCACATAAGCTAGGAACAGAGAAGCAACCTGGAGAAGTGTAAGAGGATTATTATCCCTTGCAACATCATTTCCCGACCATCTCTATTAACCAGCTTGACCCCTATGCCAATGCTAGAAACAGCAGTCTCCTAAATTGGTTCAAAGGGGCAGGTAATTTTCTATTTGTGTTTTATTGGCCTGTGTTAATACTAATTTATGCGTCAAATGAATTTTTCAGGAAACACATCCAAAGTCCTTTTACAGTCATTATTTATGGTGCACACGACCTGGAACCAAATTATCCAAATTGAGCCTCCTCCCCAAGTCACCTCTATTCTGGGCTATACCCTCGATACATGACACACATGAAGTTTCATTCTTAGGAAGAGTGAACCATGTTAAAGTTCTGGTGTCTTTTGTCTTGCCTATACTTGAGTGAGTGTTTTAGTTTTCCATAGAGCAGGCTTAAATGACCGGCCAAATGAAAGCATGTAAATCAACAAAAAAATGTTTAAAAAAAAAAAGGAAAAAGGAAGTAACCCGTTGCCCGTCTTGGAGACGATGGTGCCTTCAGTGATCAGTAATCCACCCTCTGTAGTTCTCTGCTCATAGTATTTGGCCAGTGCTTCATTTGGCATGTTATCAATCGCTCTACATCTGGTCATCGGCGACAGTACAATCCTGCCCACATTACACACCCCCTTCAGTATAAAATGTGAGAAATTTTCACAGTATAAAATACAAAATAATATTTGCGATTCAATAATATCCCACGATCAAGACAATTGGCTAATACCATTTTCAACTTTATTTTTCTCAATTCCTTTCATAGCTATTTTAATAGGAAATGTATTCTAAAAGAAATTAAGCTAAATTGATCACAATAATTGAATGGTGTTGCAAGCACAAGCCCAAAAGGAGAGCCCTATCGGGGCAAGGGAATGCCGGTAGGTCAAAACTGAGAAGACAAAATGACAACCATGTGGCGGAAAATCCGAACTCTCCGTCGACCGTCAGCCACTAATTTAGTAGGCACAATGAACAAAAAATACACAACATTTTTAACATGGAAACCTTTTTCAACCAAGAGAAAAACCACAGGATAAACTTTAAACAAACTTCCACAATGTAAAATCAATTACAAGAACCCCCGAGACAGAACAAAGAAAAACAATCTCCAGAGTAAGGAAACTCTCATTCCTTGTTATCTCTCAATTTTTTTCTCTCTTTCCCCTTATTGATGGTGCTCTCTACTGACTCTGATTTTACAAGTGTGGTGATATACAGCAAACAGTAAGAGCTCCATTACGCACTTTGCTCCGTTCCACTATCGCTATCTTGTTGCTCTCACTATACTTGCGGTCGCTACCGCTTTCACTTGCAGCTTTGCCACTTCTTCTGAAGCGCCTGGTGCGCTCTTATAAAGACCTTAACTCCAAATCCCATCTGCTCCACTGGCTTGATCTTACAAATAATTTATCACACCAATTTTATTTTTTTCTAAGACTTAATCAGTTTCCACGCTTCCCTAAACACGCATGCTTTGCAGGTTAACCTGCTCTGCTCAGGTGGCCATACCCTACAGGTCAACTACCTGCTTTGCAAAGCCTACAAATTTTGGAAAGTCAACTGCTCTATAAAATTAGCTGCCAACTTTCCGGTTAAGCTGTCCTCGACCATCACCTAGTATCATCGATCGTCACTAGTCTCTATGGCCATCAGAACTTGCTATCTGTCCAAGTGAAAACCACTCCGACAAATGCCACTCTGGATTTTCACTCTAACAAATGCCACTCAAGCATTTACACTCCAAAAATCCACTATGGATTGCCACTCCGGCATTTGTCGCTCTAGAAATCCACTCTGGATTTCTACTTCGAGATTTGCCTACTCTGGCAAACGGTCACTCCGAGATTTGCTACTCTGGCAAACAGTCACTCCAAGATTTTCCACTCTGACAAATGGTCTCTCCGGTCTTTACTGTAACAACTTTGCAGCACTCCGAATATCACACAAATCCTGTACGATTCTCCAATGACGTATCCGTTTGTTGAGCCACCCACAAGAGAGTGACTAAACCCAACAAGCTTTTCCCATGACCTTGTGGGGAAAATTCGCATTTTCCCAGCGACCATCATCGCCTACCTTTCGGCAGCTTCCCCTCAACTGGAATACCGGCGTCGGCTTCCGCAAGCCTGAATAATACCTTCTTCCTCCCTACTTTGATAGCCGCACACCTCAACAGTTACACTCTATGGTACTTCACTCGGCAGCTCTTACTCTGTGGCTCTTTATTTGATTTTTTTTGGTCAGCTCCTCCTCGAGTCTCACATCGGGGAGCCAGCTACACAAGGGATAGCTTATAGGCCCAAGGGGTTCTATCTCCTATTAGACTTGTCTTTTGAGATTGAACTCTCCTCTTGGGTTTGTACTCGCAAGAAGGCTACTTGTAAAGGGTTTTGACCGAAGAAGGCTACCTACATGAGGGGCTAACCAAAAAAAACCAAGTGAAGCGTCGTAGGGTGAGAGCCGCCGAGTGCAACCGTCGAATGAATTGCCACAGAGTACAACTATCAAAAGGAAGAAGAATGTTGCGAGTCCCATATCAGGGGGCCAACTCCACAAGGGCTAGTTTATAAGTTTGAAGAGCTCTCCCTCCTATCAAATCGGTCTTTTAGGATTAGACTCTCCTCTTGAGTTTATACTTGCAACATATGGTCACACACAATTGCAAATATGATACCAAAAAAAAAAATTAAGCATAAAAAGTTTAAAATAATTGGTAACAGGAGAAAAAGAAAAAAAAAAGGTAAAAAGAAGATAAATAGAAATAGGTGAAAATACAGTATATTATTATTATTATTAGAGCAAAAATAATTATTTTATTTTATTTTATTTCATCCAGTGCTCTTAATTTCCTCCGAAACAAAGCCCAAACTTTCGGCAAACCTTAGATCTATTCGTTTCCATGATTAATTTTTTCCCCGTGAGGTATTCATTATTCCCCCTTTGGTTTGCGTTATTATCCCTTGTTAGCGGCGAAGAGGTCTTTTGGACCAGTAAATCAGCTTCATTTCACTGTGAGTGAGTCGATTTCCCAACACCCTCTTCAAGGCCGTCGACACCAAAATCACTCCTACCAGCTAATGCTCCGACGTTTACCACCTCCTAACAGCCCAAAACATCAATGTCTACGACTTCCGTTCATTGGAGTCACGGCATCAAGGCTTGGGCTATCCAAGAGGTACCTCTCTTGATTTCAGATGACGAAAGACAAACGACAAAAAAAAAGTTGCATAAATTAAAAGAACGTGATCTAGATCGAAGAATGAATGCACATTATTTGATTGTGGTTTTTTCACTGCTGATTCTTTCTTGCGTGGTGAGAACTAATCAATTACCTGTGTGAGAGATTAAACTTGCCGAGCTTATAAGGACTGAAGAGATCCGCGGATTCCTTATTCGCCATCTGAGAAGTGAAGGTTCTGATTCCCTGAGACGACGTCAAAGCCGAAGGAATTGAATTTGATAGAACCCTGAGACGAAAGAGTGAAGATGCGCGCGAGCCGTACATAGCTCCGGGAGAGAAACCGGGAAGGCAGGAATCCTCGTAGAAGCTGGTTCCACTCCAAGACGCCTTATGCCAAATTTATTCTCTACCTACTTGCCTAATGGCCATCTCAACCAGATGCCTAAGCTAGATGGAAGGCGGCAACAATGCTTCATTATGATTTTTCCTTATTCAATCTTGAGAACAAGGTTCTCATGATGGAGAGGGTAATATTATATGCCCAATTGATACAACCCAATGGCCTCTCAAATTCTGCACGGATAATGAGTTACTTGTACTTTATATTATTTTTTGGGTTATTCGGTTCTGTTATCTAGCCATTGCCGAAATTCCGCGATTACATCTAACTTTGCTATACACGTCACTTAGGCAATACTCTCCACACGTGCACGTGCACTGCTATTATTTCTGTTTCCCTGCTATTGAGTTTGTTAATATTCCTTTTATTTCTGTTTCCTCGTTCCCCTGCTACTTCAGTTGTTAATACCCCTTCCCCTGTTTTCTTGAAGGCTGTTACGAGCCCCGTTGGGCCACACATACCCATTACTGTATAAAGCCCATCCTTGTGCTGGGCAGAAGGAATAGGAAAGCATATTGTCTTCTTCTCCTTCTTGTCTCTACTCTCTGTCACCCTCGTTTTCTCCCTCATCTTGTCCTCTCTATCTCTCTCTCCTCTTTTCCCTCTAATTTTCTCCTCTGCTGAACTCCCCCTTCCCCTTCTTCTTCTCCGAATTAACCTATTGTTGCCATTATGCAGGTGACAAAGACGATGATGCATGCATCAAAGAGTGAACCATGTTAAAGTTCTGCTGTCTTTTGTCTTGCCTATACTTGGGTGAGTGTTTTAGTTTTCCATAGAGCATGCTTAAATAATTGGCCAAATGAAAGCATGGAAATCAGCAAGAAAAAAAAAGTAAAATAGAAAAAGGAAGTAACCCATTGCCCGTCTTGGAGACGATTGTGCCTTCAGTTATCAGTAATCCACCCTCTGTAGTTCTCTGCTCATAGTATTTGGCCAGTGCTTCATTTGGCAAGTTATCAATCGCTCTACATCTGGTCATCGGCGCCAGTACAATCCTGCCCACATTACACACCCACTTCAGTATAAAATGTGAGAAATTTTCACAGTAAAAAATTCAAAATAATATTTTCTATTTTTTAATACTATTCTCAACTTTAT
>JAODPA010008590.1:0-13713 GCA_025585075.1 Nepenthes mirabilis | reverse complement strand
AAAATTATATTTAATATTTTTCTATTGAAATGTGCACCGAATCCGATCAACTATTAAAAAAGGTGAATAGTCGTATGTTGTTCGATAATTTATTAATTACTAAAAATTAATAGTTTTTATATAACCTTTCTCTAACAATGCGAACGGAGTGGAAGTCATATATTAGTTAATGTAATATTATTAAAAATTAATCGCGTGTCAAGGTGGGGATGTAGCTCAGATGGTAGAGCGCTCGCTTAGCATGCGAGAGGTACGGGGATCGATACCCCGCATCTCCATTTGGTCTATCTTTTTATCATCTTCTGTTCCATCACCTGCTTCTCTCTTCAAGCCAAACTCCCCTCTCTCTCTCTCTCTCTCTACAGAGCATCAAGAAAATGGACATCGGCCTTTTTTTTTTTTTAGCCTTCTAAATTTAAGGTTTTTGAGATGACCAAAAGCCTCGATTCGACGAAACCGCTAATGGAGCTGGATCTTGATTCCTTCCTCCGGCGGCACAACGTCACCTCCTCATCGGCATACTCTGATAACGACGACGTCGAGCTCCCCGTCCCTCACCGTACAGTCGATGACATCCTCAACGATTCCTCGTCCTCTTCCCCCTCGTCTTCTCCGACATCGTCGTTTCGCAGTTCTTTTCTCCGTCCGGACAGCACTCTCGCCGATCCTGATTCTCTCTCCGCCCCAAATGCCGACTCTTGCAAATCAGATTCTCCGAAATCCCGTGATGACAACGTCGTTTTGGTACCAACCCCGAAAACTCAAGTTCCTACAGCCAAATCCCTAAATTCGAACAACAAAACAGCACAGTTGGATGGTAATTCTGTTCTCTCGAAGCATAATTTAGTTGAACGGTTCAAGTCGGATGAGTTTTATGCTTTCTCTAACAGGCGGCAGTCTTCGCGGCCCTTGCCATCGTTGTTTGGCGGAGCTAGGTCCAGCACGAAGCCTGGAGCCGCACTGGCTGCGGCTGCGGCCGCGTCAAGGTCGATTCCGACGCCTTATGCTGCTGCCATTAAGTCAAGAAGGGCGATCAGTGTGAATTTGGACAGTAAGGTGTCGGATGGCGATGAATTGTTCGGATTGGGCACCTCCTATGATGTTTCTAATGCAATCAGTGAGAATAGTGCTCAGGCTAATGCGAAGTCGGAAGATGGCAATGATCCAATTGGTGAATTTCATTCTGCTTTTGTTGTCGGGAAGGCGATTTCTAGTGTTAGTGCTGAATTGCCAGGGGGAGATAGAAGTGAAAAGAGTGAAAATGATTGTGTTGAGTCGTCTAAGGAGACTTGTGATGAGAAGGAAGCAGATGGATCAGCAATTGGTGAATTTGAAAATGTAAAGTCAAATAAAATTGTTGCAACGTGGAACTCGAATGCTGAGACAGAAACGACCGCTGGTGGCCATGACGGTGATTTGAATTTGGATGACCCGAGTGCAAGATCAGGTTCTGATATTGTGATGAGTGAGCATGCTACTTCCACGAGGTTTGTGGATTGGGATATAGTGGACTTTCTGGATTCTAAAGTTTCGAATGCTGATGATTCTGCTGAAAAGGAATTTAAATCTGAAATGGACCAACGAGTAGATGAGGATTCAAAGTCTTGGGCATTTGAGTCACAGGATGTACAAAAGATTGGGACTGACTCCAAAGCTGAAGAATTAGGTCCTGATAGATATAATTCAATTTCCATTAGTGATGATGTGACTGAGCTAGTTGAGGATAGACTTGCACAGTTAGAGAGTGAGAGGGCTGCTAAAAGGACGGATAAAAAATTGCTTCCTTCAAAGAAGCCACTAGAATTAGCAGAAGAACTGGAGAAGAAACAAGCTTCTACAGGTTTGCACTGGGAGGAAGGTGCTGCTGCTCAACCAATGAGGCTTGAAGGTGTTCGGAGGGGTTCAACTGCCTTGGGGTACTTTGACATTGATGCTGACAACACAGTCACACGAATTATCTCGTCTCAGGCATTTAGGCGTGATCATGGCTCCGCTCAGGCCCTCGCGGTGCATCAGAACTACGTTGCTCTTGGAATGTCAAAAGGGGTTGTGATTGTTGTGCCCAGCAAATACTCTGTATATCATCCAGACAACATGGATGCCAAGGTTGTTTGTTCTTTATTTTGCATTGCATTCAATTGTCTGTGTCTAAAAAGATGTGTTTCATGGGAAGTCTTCTTTGGCATATGTGAAGCTGGGTTACTTGATTTATCTGCTTGCTAGTTTGAGTTAGTCATTTCATGAGGTTTGTTTGTCTTCTACTGGGGTATTTCTGAAACAACACCCGCGCTTGATTGACCACCTAGTAAGATGGAATGGTTGTAGTCTAGTGTCTGACTATGCTTGATGTGCTTTCAGATGTCTATGCTTGGTCTGCACGGAGATCGATCTCAAGTGCCGGTAACTTCTATACGCTTTAATCAGCAAGGTGACTTGCTTTTAGCAGGATATGGTGATGGTCATGTTGCTCTCTGGGATGTGCCTAGGGCATCAACAGTGAAAGTAATTACTGGAGAGCATACAGCGCCTGTGGTTCATGTATTTTTCCTTGGGCAGGATTCTCAAGCTACCCGTCAATTTAGAGCAATTACAGGTGACAGTAAGGGCCTTGTTCGATTGCATGCAATCTCAGTGATGCCGTTGATTGGAAGGTATACAATTGAAACACGGGTAAGCTCTTTTTTTATGCAAATATGTTTATTCTTAAATTGCTGTACCATAAATTTGAATTGTCTTTGAAAGAATGTCCCCCTGAAGAATATCTTACTTTGAACGTATACTTTGTCGTCTTATCATATACTATAGAGTCATCATTCATAGAGTAATGTGTTTATCCTTGGTTGAAACAGTGTATTTTCGATGGACAAAATACAGGCACAGTGCTATGTGCTTCACCACTTCTTCCCGATGAATTTATCGAAAATGCTTCAGTAACTTCCCATGGCGGTGCTACTGGTGGCAAGGTGGGTGGTGTAGTTGGGGGATATGCAGCTTGGAAACTGTTCAATGAAGGTTCCTCATTGTCTGAAGAAGGTGTGGCCATCTTTGTCGGCCATCAAACTGCTGTGGTGGTATGAAGTCCATAGATAACTGCACAAATTCCAAGTACTATTTATCTATATTTTTATGCTAGTTTTTTCCTTAGATTCCTTGTTCATCTCTTGCTGAAGTCACAAATTATTTTTGTAGATGCGACTGACTCCCACTGTGGACTTCTATGCTCAATTTCCTAAGCCAGATGGTGTGAGGGAAGGCTCTATGCCTTATATTGCCTGGAAATGCACGACACATTCACGTAGTTCCTCCACAGGTTTGTAACAGTGAAATTCTATATATTTGTTGATTCTGGTGTCTAAATTGTTTTTTGATCACAGAAAATATGCACGCGGAAGTGTCTGAAAAGATTTCACTGCTTGCTATAGCATGGGATCGGAAGGTTCAGGTTGCAAAGTTATTAAAGCCAGAGCTGAAAGTCTATTGCAAGTGGACTCTTGATAGTGCAGCAGTAGGCTTGACATGGTTGAATGATCAGGTTTTTTACTCTCTGTTATGGCTACTCCTATTCAAATTAGATACATATACAATTATATTGTCATAGATTGACTCTTGGTGACTTTCTTTCATTGTATTAGATTTTGAAGTACTGTACTTATGAATTGGTTGTATAAAGTCTTGTGAAAGTAGATGGGTTAATAAGGGCTTTCTCCTGTGCAGATGTTGGTGGTACTGACTTTGACTGGGCATCTTTGCTTGTTTGCAAGGGATGGGACCCTGATTCACCAAACCAGTTATGATGTTGGCGGATCTGGAAGAGATGATCTGATGGCTTATCATACACATTTTACAAATATCTTTGGAAATCCTGAGAAAGCATATCACAATTGTTTAGCTGTCAGAGGGGCTTCGGTTTACATACTTGGACCTATTCATCTTGTTGTCTCTCGTCTCCTTCCATGGAAGGAACGGATTCAGGTGTTGCGAAAAGCAGGTGATTGGATGGGTGCATTGAATATGGCAATAACGCTCTATGATGGCCAGGCCCATGGTGTGATTGACCTTCCCAAAACCTTGGATGCCATTCAGGATGCAGTAATGCCCTATCTGGTGGAATTGCTTATATCATACGTGGATGAAGTATTTTCCTATATTTCAGTGGCATGTTTCAACCAGATTGAAAAGGTGGAACAGGTGGATGTTTCAAGGACTACAGGAAGCTCCACTCACTATGAAATAAAAGAGCAGTTTATCCGTGTTGGTGGTGTTGCAGTTGAATTTTGTGTGCACATCAAAAGGACTGATATCCTTTTTGACGAAATTTTCTCAAAATTTGTGGCAGTTCGACAAAAAGGTATGTAGTTAAATTTTAAACAATTGTGGCAGAGTTTTGGTGATGATTTTAAAACATCTATAAAACATTAGAGATTTGGAAGGAGAGAGTTGAGCATTGCGTTGAATGAGTTGTGCAAGTCTAATGAGGTGCTTGGATGGAGTGATTGAAGAGAATAGAAAAGACAGAATGAGGTACCACTTCCTTTGTTTTGCATAATTAAGCAGAGATTAGGAAGGAGTTGAAGGGTCATTGATCCTTCTTTAATTCCCCTGTTTAGATCTCTCTGAGTGGAGAGATTTGAAAGATTTTAACGTACCGCTTTTTATAAGCCTTTGGTGACTACTAATGTGTCCCTTCAGTTAAAGGAGATCATATAGATGATCAAGAAACTTCTATGTTATAATTGTAGTTATATGTCCCTTTCATTTTGTCGATGGTAAGTGACTGAACTCTTTTCCTTAAAATAAGAAATGAATCAAATTCATAACGAGCTGGAAGTAGCTCATATAGATGATATTATTAGGGAAGAACATCTGAAATGGTTTGGGCTTCTTGCAACCTATGCCAACTAGTATATGCAGTATTGAGAAAGTTGGTTGAGTTCATAGGCAATGAGGGAAGGGCGTAGACCTTGGCAGACATGGAGTGATAAATAAAAAGGATTTGATGGCCCTGCAACTTTGAGTCTATATTCCCTGAATTAAATGGATATAAAAGAACAGCAAAAGTGGATTGATGTTACCGGTCTCTATAAGGATATTAAAGGCTATGACATGGTTGATGTTATATTTCTGGTTGTCTACTGGATGACATATTAATATTTATGATTACATTTCTTCTTTTCCTTGAAAGATACATTTTTGGAGCTTTTGGAGCCATACATATTGAAAGACATGCTAGGGTCGTTACCTCCTGAGGTATGGTGTAATCCAAAGTATCTGGTTTGCTAAAGGCAAGTTACGTATATTGATTCATCTTATTGCTTCTGTGAAGATTATGCAAGCACTGGTAGAGCATTATAACAGCAAAGGATGGTTACATCGAGTGGAGCAATGTGTCCTTCACATGGATATCTCTTCCTTGGACTTCAATCAGGTTATATTACGCTTACTGTTTGCGATTTTGCAAATGTCTATACTGTATTAATAATTAATACTGACCGTTAATCACAGTTGCACTGTTGTAAGGTATGTGGATGTGCTATACGTCCTATTTCTCTGTGGTATTAATGGGTGACTCAATAATAACCTTTTGTAGGTTGTTAGGTTATGCCGGGAGCATGGGTTATATGGTGCCTTAATATATCTCTTCAACAAAGGATTAGATGATTTCAGGACACCATTAGAGGAACTCTTGGCTGTTCTGCAAAGCAGTGAAAGAGATGCTGCCACTGCCCTTGGGTATGTCACCTGGACTGGCATTAAATTTTTTTAGGACTTACTGAAGTTGCCCCTGACTGATAAACTTTGAGGCAGGTATCGGATGCTTATATATCTGAAGTATTGCTTCTTGGGTCTTGCCTTTCCTCCAGGTATAAATCTGTGTCCTTTCTAGGGATCATACTGAAGATGGCTAGTGCTGATTTTTTGACAGAAAGAGCAACATGGTATTCAATTTTTTTTTTCAACAGTAATTGACCTATGATGGTTGGAAGACATTTGGAATTTTGGGCTATCTATCTGTGCGATTCTTTGTTGTTTTATTGGAACTGCACTGAGCACCAAAAGCCTTTGCCTTTTCAATTATTAGTAGTTATGTCTAGCATTAATTACTTGGAAGTTGCAATATTTATTTTTGTTCCTCAGGTTATAAATCCTACATGAGATTTAATGGACTTATAAAAAATGAGTTTATGAAAGTCATTGGTAATATGCTTTTTTGTTTATTTACTCAATGTTTTACTATATTTCCCCTTTTGTTCTGAAGCAACAGCTGCTAGGGGCATTGGGGGCTGTAAAGCCCACAACCTTTGTGGAGATATTCTGTGTTTTCTGCTTTCATGCGCTCTCCATGCTTACCAATTTCTAAACACCTCATTGTGACATTGCCAATAAAACTGAACTTTCTCCTAGTAGATTCGTTTTTTCTATATGTACGCTGACTTTGTCAATGGACATTCCCAAAATGGGTTATAAAGCGCAATGAAATTCTTTACACTTAAAACCAAACAAAGCTATTTCCCACTAAGTGGACTTTAACTATATGGATTCTTTGCCTTCACTCAGCATTTTGTAGGATATACCTTTATTAAGTCCCAGTGCATAAGCTCACGCCTGACAGTTTCCTTGTAACTCTTGTTTGGCCTTTCTTTCTCTTCACTCCGGAAAATGACTTGACTTGGGAGTTCAATAAACCAACTTCTATCGGGGATCTAATGAGCCTCTTCTAAGCTCTTGCATTTCCCAAAGGTGCATTAGGCATTATGGGTCATTTTGGAACCGAGTAGGATAATAACTTTTGTTTCAAATTTCATGATCTTCAGAGGATTTATGAAGATCTTTGACCATGTAGTCATGTGCATTAAGTCCATCCACATTTATGGCTTCTCTTATGTTTTCAAGTTTTAAAGATGTTAAGAAGTAAAACATCATATGCAGGACATGATACTCTTCCTCCTGAACGCTTGCCTTCTTTAATAATGGAACTTCTGCAATTTCTGTTGGAGGATTCTGGTGTCTCAAAGTCGCGGACAGTTACAAATTCAATTTCTACCGGAGCATTCCTTAACCTGTATTATTTGTTGGAGTTGGATGTGGAGGCTACCTTAGATGTTTTGAGATTTGCTTTTATAGAGCATGAAACTTTGAAGATAGAAGAGTCTTTGGATGACTCTTCAGAGTCAATTGTTGGGACTGCAAAGGAGAATGAGTCAATAAAAGAAAGCCCGAACTTGTTGCTTCAGAAAACCATTGATGCTCTTGTTCTTATTCTTGATATTGATATATCCCACACAGTAAGATCTGCTGGTAGTGATGAATCTGTATCAGGAGGATGGCCTTCAAAGAAAGATATAGGTTTTCTGATTGAATTTATTGCATGCTATGTCGCATCTGAAAGAGCTACTGTATCAAAGAGTGTATTGAGCCAGATACTGGAGTACTTGACATCAGAGAACAATATCTTACCAAGTGGTTCAAAGGAGAAGAATGAATCCACAAAAAAAAGGCAAAAACAGGTGCTTGCTTTGTTGGATGTTGTTCCTGAGACTCATTGGAATGCTTCTTATGTTCTGCATTTATGTGAGAAAGCACAGTTTTACCAGGTATAATTATTTTGTTGCTCTTGCTCACTGGGGATAGAAGCTATATCATTGGAATATACCAAGATCCTTTGTTTCATTATATGACTTTTCCCTTTTGCCTCTTCTTCCCTGTAAGGTTTGTGGCCTAATCCATACCATTAGACACGAGTACATTGCTGCTCTGGATAGCTATATGAAAGATGTAAATGAACCAGTTCATGCATTCTCCTTCATCAACAGTGAATTGCTGCGGCTGAGTGAAACTGAATCTGCTACTTTTCGATCAGCAGTAATATCTCGGATTCCAGAGCTCACTGAATTGAGCAGGTGATGCCCAGAAAATTCGTGTCTTCTATTTCACCTGATAGAATGTGCAGGGGAGTTGGTGTGATGAATCATTTCTTTAGATGTTTCTTTACCTTGTTCAGTTCCTTTTTGTACTTTCAGAGTCTGCACATTTTTTATGGTGATTGACCACTTCAATAAAGAAAGCGGACACATTCTGTTTGAGCTCCGCTCTCATCCTAAAAGCCTCTTCCTTTATCTGAAGACAATCATTGAGGTTCATTTGTCTGGCACCCTTGACTTCTCCTGTTTACGGAAGGATGACCTTGTCAATGATCCTAGCCAAAGAAGACTGAAGGATCAGCGAAATGGACTGGAGGCTTACTTTGACAGGATTTCTGATTTCCCTAAGCTTATTCGTAGTAATGAAGTTGAAGTAACCGATGAAATGATTGAACTTTATCTTGAGGTGATATTGCCAAAACTATGACTTAAAATTTCTTCGCAATTGGCTTATTTTTGCACTTAATGTTTTGGGACATCTATTTTGTGACTGTTTCCGGAACTCCTGAACTAGAGTCATTTTTGCTATCATCTGATGCTGAGTTCATTAACTTTTTTCTGTTTTTTATTGCTGGAATACTTTGAATGGTGTAAGGTTGTATTAATTTGTCGTGGAACTCACTGCATTTTCTTCTGATTCAACAATAAAAAAGGGAAAAAAAAACAATTGAATAATCTAAATTAAGCTTCTCAAGGCAGAGTGATGCTTCCTTTTGCTACAATGCATTACATTTTTCTGAAAGTGTTTATGATCTGGCCATAAGAAGCAAAAACACACTTCGTTAAGACAGGTCAATAACATTATTGCACATTTAAATTTTAGAATTTCTAGTGCTGTTTCCCTTGTCAAATGACGCCCTTGGTATTTTGTTCAGCATCAAGCGTTAGCTATTTTTCCTGTTATCACCATTTGATCAAACTCTATTAAAAAATAAAACATTCAAATGTTTATGTCATTTGCTTGCCGACTTCTGCAAGATTGACTTTTCTACGATGAAATTTGTTTAAAAAAAGTCATATTTCTTATGATTATAATGTACTGAACAATATTACTATTTGTTGCAACTTCCATTCGCAAAGAAACAAACATTTTCTCCCATTGCATTGGTTAACTGTGAGACCTGTCTCTCGTAACAATGAAGTAAGGTGAGTTTTAAACAAGCTTCCTCTCAAAGCCTTGTGTTCTTATATGTAACTTCTAACAACGCAACATTTACTGAAGTTCTAACCATAATTTGCAATTTGCTTTTACAGCTGTTATGCCAGTTTGAACCCGATTCAGTTCTTAAATTTTTAGAGACTTTTGAAAGTTATAGAGTGGAACATTGTTTACGCCTATGCCAAGAATATGGTATTGTTGATGCAGCGGCATTCTTATTAGAAAGGGTTGGCGATGTTGGAAGTGCAATTCTTCTTACTTTATCTGGCCTTGATAATAAGTTCACCATGCTTGATGCTGCTGTGGGAGACATAGCCTCAGATTTTGCTGCAAGGGATGCTAATATAGAATGTTTTGATGCTGCTGTGGAATTGAAAGAGGTGGATGAAATTGTGTTCTATTATTGTGATTCAGGTTCTCCTTGCAATCCATAATTTTGTGGTGCCGATCTTTTTCTTTTTTACTCACAGGTGAAGGAGATAAACAAAATATTGCATGTGTGTGTTGGACTTTGCCAGCGCAACACCTCTCGTTTGGATCCAGTGGAGTCAGAATCACTGTGGTTCCTGCTGCTTGACTCGTAAGTTTTAACACCCATCATCTGAAGAACCTCTCTTTTAGCGCTACCACTTATGTGGTCTATGGCGTTAATAGATTGCTATAGGGTCACCTTTTAGACACCTATTTGACGTGATGTCTTGCTTGTGTGGATGGATGGATGAATGAAATACTACATCATCGTGGATTTCTAGAGGGTGTCCTCCCAAACATTTCTCTAGTCATTAATTGATAACAAATGGGCTAATATAACTGTGAGGATTTGGGGAGATTTGCTACAATAAAATGGCAAACAAACCCACAACAGAATATTAGCTTTATGTGGAAAAATTCTGAATAGAAAAATGCACAGGCAAAGGTGGAGAAATTTCATTAATTTGGAAAGGAATGCAAGGAGAAGCTGAAAGTGCCCTCAAAGTTTTTGAAAAATGTATACAAACCATAAAATGGCTTGATTGGCAATCTCGTGGCCCACTTGCAGTTTGCCACTTGATAGAAGGCATAAGCGAGATATCTTGCGGAATTTCATCTGAAGCGTTTTGCTCAAGCAAAGCGTCAGACAAAACTCCCTTGTAGCTAAAAAATAATGAAACTCTACATTGCTAACTTTTCAGGTCTAACAAAACAAATTCAGGATCACACTTAACAATAACGATCAACAGTGTTCAACTTGGAAATATGATTTCTAATATTAGTGCATACTAATGTGTACTTTAATGTCTGATTTATTTTTCTGTTTGATATATCATGCCAAATTTTTTGTGGAATATAATGATTGACGGTTGAACTGTTTCTCAAAAATGAGTGGCATTTTTCCCAATTTTAATACAGGTTTTGTAAACCTTTGATGCTTTATGATGGACAATGTGAAGATAAAATGTTTAGTGAAGCATTGAGTTCAAAGGATGGCAAAGAGACGGTTGTTTCTTGGAGGATCTCTAAAGCCCATAAAAGTGCTCCTATTTTAAAGAGATTGTTTGGACAATTCATCAAAGAGATTGTTGAGGGGATGATTGGATACGTTCGCCTTCCCTCTATTATGTCAAAACTTCTCTCTGATAATAGTAGCCAGGAGTTTGGTGATTTTAAACTTACAATATTGGGAATGCTGGGAACATATGGTTTTGAAAGAAGGATTCTGGTATGTATCTTCCATAATTTTTGAGTTATGTTATATATATATGCTCTATATTCATAGTGCACTTTGCCTGTAAACTGCATGGTTTAGGATCAAATGGCATAATTGAAAATGAGGAAAGTAACTCAAAGGACACTTTTGTGATCCTTGAGTGTGCAGTCAGGTCATCATGGACTTTTAGACTCTTTGGCTCCTTTTATTGCTCACACCTTATGGGTTCTGGTGATCCTTCTACAATGGGATTGATAAAACACTTTAGGTTATGGCTTTTATCTCTGGAAAATTACACATCAATCGATGGTGACTGAATTTGGAATTGCGTTGAGTGTGATTTGTGATTGAAATATGTCTCTATTGAAATAAACATTTTATAAGATTGAGTAAATAATAATATGTATAAAAAATAAGTGTCATAGATATGAGAATTTTAATATGGATAAGTAGAATTATACTAAAACATGAGGTAACAAAAATTATATCCATAAATGCCGGGAATCTACTCCTATAGAAGATAAGGTTAATAAATGACGTTTAAGGTGGTTCGAAAAATTTAAAATTTAGCCGAAATAAAAATCTGTGAAAACACGTGAGTTAGCTGTTGTTGAAAGAAAGAAAGAAAGAAATAGATAGATATAAGAAACTTGAAGTGTTATAATAAAAAAAATTTAAATTGCTTCCATTCTTGAAGGACCTTGCACCAAATCGAGTATAATGATGGGAACTGATTTTTGTAGCGTTCCTCACTTATTGAGACTAAAGATTTTATTACTGTTTTGATGTGGCCTTTCGCCCTTGAAAAGGAATCAACTTATTTTTCTAGTTCTTCTTCTTCTTTTTAATGTTTGACAACTAATGGATTATTTGTGGATCATTTTGTTCTGTTAGGACACTGCCAAGTCCTTAATAGAGGATGACACATTCTATACCCTGAGCTTACTCAAGAAGGGGGCATCACACGGTTATGCCCTTAGAAGTTTACTTTGTTGTATATGTAACTGCCCTTTCAACGAGACTTCCTCCCCCTCTGGGATTCGAGTTTTCAGTTGTGGCCACGCTGCCCATTTACACTGTGAACTTCAGGAGAATGATGCCTCGAGCCAAATCTCTTCTACCGGGTGTCCCATATGTGTGCCTAAGAAGAAGATTCAGAACTCGAGAAATAAAATGGTAGAGCAAGGATTGGTTAACAGATCACCGTCAAGACGCCAGCAATCACACGGATCCACCGTTCAACACACACATGAAAGTGATGCGTTTGAGAACTCTTGTGGGCTTCATCAAATTTCGCGAGTACGAATTGCTATTTCTCCTCTTTCCTTGATGACTTGTTTAGAGTCTAGAAATTTTGTGTGTGGGTGATACGTGTGCATATCGGCAACACATCAGTTGATTCACTTAATATTTTTTTCAATATGTCAGTCATTATTTGCCTCTCAGGTTCCGACATGGAAAAAAATTCTGTGTCCAATACATATTACTCGATATGGCTGTGACTAATACTGATATTTTTATTTATATTCATCCGTTTTTGAATATGGAAAGTGCTTTATAAATCTTTTTCTTTTTCTTCCTATTGCTGTCAGCATGTTCATTGCTCATAATATTAACCGGTCCAATCCGGAATTCGGATGCTGCAGTTTGAAATCCTGACTAATCTTCAGAAGAATCAGGGGATTATCCAGATCGAAAGCATGCCTCCGCTGAGACTTGCGCCGCCGGCCATATATCATGAGAAAGTAAGCAAAGGCGCCTACCTGTCGGTGGGAGAAAGCAGCCGTAGTCCGTCCGCTGCTGAAATGGCAAGCCAAGGCAAGCAAGTCGGTAAGGCAAAAGGAAAAGGATCATCTGTTCACTTCCCACTGAAATCGAAAATATTTGGTAAGCCATGCTTCTATTCCTTAATCGATCACGCTTGTTGTCAGGGTAGATTATTTCATATTAGCTGAGTAATTAGACATATCTTGCTTATAAGTTGGAAGATTTTTTGTTTCTTTCGAGGCACTTTGTTAAGAATAAAATCATGCGTGATCAAGTCAAAGATCAATACATCCCACATTTTTCCCAGAGTGGACAATATCTCAAATGGGAACAAAATTGACCTTAGAACTTAACAATGATGTCATATATGAGAATCCATGCCGGTGTCCCCACTATAGCTGCATAGGGCTATGTTGTGAGGGTAAGTTGTCCCACGTTAGTTGAATGAAGAGGTGACCTCTTTTTCTTTTTTTCTTTTTGAAGTCTTTCAAAGACAAAACCGTAGGGATAGAGTGTGAGACGAATGCGTGCATGCCTTCCCTTAAATCGGATAATACTTCGAATGAGAACGAATGTGCTGTCCTAACTCAATAATACTAATCAAGTGGGTGGGGTAACTTCTGATGCACGGAGAATTTCTTCCGCAGGCAAGGAGAAGAGCCATAAGCGATGATTTCACGCGATGCAGATCACTTGCCTAATGTTCAGAGGTGAGTGCTAACTTAACCTTGCCGGTTAGATTGTATATTTCTTAATGCTGCTTAGTTCTGTGAATACAAGCTGTAATTTGGTAGAATAATAATGCTTTTGAGTAAAGTTCTTGGTTATTTTTTTTGGCCACATAATGGAAAATTTTAGAAATTATAGACTTGGGTTAAGTTTTGATGGAAATTTATGACCGCTGGATCAGATTAGGTTCGGTTCGGTTGTCTATGCTAAGAAACCATAATAGGACCCATCTATCGGATCCGGGGGGGCGTCCTTCTCCCCGTGGAGAAGGACCGTCATTCTCCTCATCTGAACCGTCGGATTTACATCCGACGGTCCTTACGTTTTGAATGGATAATATAACGTGGACCGTTCGATTTTAAATTTAATCATCCAAAACACGTAACCGTCGGATTTTACATCTGACAATTCAGATTAAGAGAAGGACGGTCCTTCTCCACAGGGGAGAAGGA
>JAODPA010008579.1:0-13715 GCA_025585075.1 Nepenthes mirabilis | reverse complement strand
ATTTATTAAATTCATTAAATCTAATAAGTTTGATATAATATTTATAAGTTCAAATTTTACCCATTAAATATTTTAAATCTTAAAGTAAGATAATGAAGAGATGCAAATGCTAGCATGCGGTGATCCGGTTTCATGCAGGATGGAGAGGCCAACTGAGAAGGGTCTCTGGGGACCGTGGGGTTGTTTGGTACGCAAAGGAAGGCGCATCGTTGCATGCCAAGGATCGTCAATGGCGCATCCGCGTGCATATGTTTGCCACCTGTTCTCCTCTCTATCTTGTCCAACAGTTGAAGTATTAATTCACATTTTGCCTGGATCTCTGCGCTGCACTTATTTTCATACTTGTCCCCATGTCAACTTCACATGGTCGTTGCAGTTGAGTATTTTGTTTGTTTGCGCAATTTTGTTAGTATTTAAACATATTTCTGGATCAGGGGCCTTCAACTTTCCCGTTAAGAGAAATGTCTAATCATTCCCGAGAAACATCTCCAATTAAAAAAAAAAAGGGGGAATCGTTGTATGCATCGCTGTTATTTCGCCTAACCTGTCGGGGGATTGTGTGCATCTAGGGTTTTTGTGAATATGGGTGAACGAAGAGACGAGGCTTAGCGCTAAAATCCATGGCGTGAAAAACTTATCATCTTCGATATAAAATGAGAAATTGTTGTATGCATCCGCTATTATTTCGCCTAATCTGTCAGGGGACTGTATGCACGTGGGGTGTTTGTGAAAATGCGTGAATGAAGAGATGAAGGTTACAGCTAAAATCATGGCGTGAAAAATTTTGGCATGTGTGCGCGCACCAATTTTATGCAAATGCTAGTGTTTTTGGATGTCACTAGGGCGTTGGTTTTGCTTCAGTGGGGACGGTTTTTTTCTAAGTTTGATTAGTATTTACCTCTTTTAGTGTGATTTTAGAACAAGTAGAAACTAGTTCTAGATGTATTTATACCGCTGTTACAGCCCAACGGTTGCCCCCGTACCACGCGGTGGAAAGATCCTGTTAATAACCCTCAGAGTAAGATGGTTGGTCAACTGCAACCCAATGTGACAAAACTTGGCACGGGAAGCTAAAGTATCGGTTCGCCATAGTGTTTTATAACCTTGTGCCGGTTACCCAAAACAGTTGATGCGAACGTGAGTTTTAGTAACGCACTGATAAATTGACTGTCTTTACCTTAGGTAATTGTCGCATTCTTGAAACTTGCGAAAGATGGGATAGCATTGGAATCTTTTCCTTATATTTTTTTGTCAACTAATATTGTCATCAAATGTCCAGTACTAATGTTGCGTTTACCACTCTATGAAACCCTTACATAAACTATTTGAATCCATGCTAGAAGAGTGCTGATATGCCTCCTTCAACTTCCTTTCAATCTACTAGTAGTTGTGGCTTTGACCCATATAGCCCCAGAGGGGAACATCTGGTCTGATGTTGAAGGAACAGGTCGTTTTAAGAAAAGAAGTTTCATCTTGTGCTATCAGGAACTGTTTTAGATAGTAAATTGCTCCAGCTTCCCTCTTGGGTTTTTGACTATTCCTACCTTTCCATTATTGGAAATCAAACCACTGTGAACTTTTCTGAAGGATCCATGACATAGTTGATTACAAACCCACCTCATCTGATCATTTACTTTTGAGATTTTCAATCCCAAGCCGATCATACAACATCAGAGTTTTTGATCATTTGAGAAACATGTTTTGATTCTTTCCTGGTGTTCTTCCCTTAGATTCGAGGGTGTCCAGTAGCGGGATCTGTATGTACTCACTGATCTATGCCTAGATCCATCCCTTGGAGGAACTTTAATTTCAATGCTGATTCTTTTTTTTTGGGGTTCAGTTGGTTGTAGTGGAAGAGGGTGGTTGTCTTTGATCTTTCTCCGGTGCAAAATCTGTGGTCTAGAAATGGGGATATTGTCTGGTTATAAGTTGTTCTATTAGAGCTCTGTGTTGATTTCTGTAATATTAAATCAATGGACAACCGTCCTGCTGAGGGGAATTCTGATTCATGGAACATCTTCAGATTCAGCTGTGAACATACGCCAGGGTTATTGGATCATCAAAATAGTGTTAATGAGAAACGATGGGAGCACACTTTTCAATTTCACAACTTAGTTCATCTTCCTGAAGTCTTAGAAGAAAGCGTCAATCCGAATCATTGTGTTGGTCTATCTCTTCATTCTCACCAAGCCACCTTTCAATGCCATGGAAATGGTGATCCTTATGAACCTTCACAGGAACCACATCTTCGGATTAGTCTTGCTTCACTTTCCCACCAAGACAAGATTCAAAATCCTGACAATAATCTTCCCATGCCTTCAGATGAAGGGAATGAGCCAAATCTTAGTCAGTATTTAGCTTCATGTTTGGGCATGAGACACCAAGATGGTGATCCCATAGAAGTACCCGATGTCCCTGATACGTGCTTCAACTACATAAACAATCTTCTTAGGGAGGAAGGTTTGGACGATAATCCAGGCACACTGCATGACTACATGGCTTTCCACTCCTATCAATTGTTGAATGATGCCCTCGGTGAGGTAAATCAGCATCTATTTGATCCACGCCCATCATCTGTTTGCCAAAGTGCCAGGAGTCTAGAAGAAAATGAAAACACATGTTACAGTAGTTGTGGCGGAAATAGCTGTGAAGTTACAGGTAACTTCGTTGAAATGAACTGGACTGGGAACCTTTCCCCTACCCAGTTCAAGTCATTTCTCGATAGTGCCTTTCATTCCTCTAGCGGTCCAAACGTATTGACACCAGAGATAGCTCATGTAGGGAAATTTGGCCAGTTTGAGGATAATTCTAAGCTTACAGAAAATGGAAATTTTGAGTTATCCTGTGCTGTCGGGAATATGTCAATGGAAGGAAAGGAGATGAAAATTCCTGAGATTTTGCCTACCGAGTATCGAGGCAGGAAACATCATCAAGAGGAAGTTGATGATATAGATGAAGTCAGGAGTAACAAGCAGCTAGCATCTTCTGATACCGATGCATACGAGCAAATAGTAAAGTATGAAGATGACCTATTCTGCCCGGAGGGCAAGGCTAAGCCTGAATGGTGCAACATCAATGGAAATCAAAAAAGTGCAAAAAGCAAGAAGAATTTGAAGGGGACTAAGACTAGAGGTAAAAAGAAAGATAATAAAGCAGAAGCAGTGGATTTACTGGATCTCCTCAGTCGTTGTGCACAAGCTATTTCACATATGGACTTGAGCATTGCCAATGAGTTGCTGAAGCAAATCAGGCAGCATTCATCTCCATATGGAGACAGCATCCAGAGAGTTTCCCATTACTTTGCCCATGGCCTAGAGGCACGCCTACTGGGAATTGGTTCACGGATAAATCTCACTAACGCACACGTTTCTGACTCTGACATCCTAAAGGCTAACCGCATATATGTTGCGGCCGTTCCTTTCAAGATAATGTCCTATTATGTAGCAAACAAGACAATAACCATGCTTGCTGGAAACGCTACATGTCTGCATATAATTGATTTCGGTATTTCCTCGGGCCTCCAATGGCCCTGCATCATATTCAATCTGTCAAAGAATGATACTGGTCCTCCAAGGCTACGGATTACAGGAGTTGATTTTCCTCAACCGGGTTTCCGTCCAGCAAAACGGGTTGAGGACACGGGTCGCTGCTTAGCAAGATATTGTGAAAGATTCAACGTGCCCTTTGAGTATCATGCCATAGCAAAAAACTGGGAGGAAATCAAGCGTGAGGATCTCCATATTAACAGCGATGAGCTTCTTGTGGTGAACTGTTTGTACAGATCTCATCAGCTGTTCGATGAAAGTGTTGAAAAGAACTGCCCAAGGAATGTTTTCCTGAAGTTGGTTAGGGAGATAAACCCAGGATTCTTCATCCATGGTGTTGTGAACGGAGCATTCGGGGTTCCACTCTTCGCAACAAGATTCAAGGAGGCAGTGTTTCACTACTCTGCCTTGTTTGAACTATTTGAGGCTACTATGCCGAGAGAAGATCACGAGAGACTGCTGCTCGAGAGCAAGTTATACGGGAAAGAAGCCATGAATGTTGTCGGATATGAGGGCACTGAGAGAGTTGAAAGGCCGGAGACGTACCAGCGGTGGCAGGTCCGTCAGCAGAGGGCAGGGTATCGGCAGCTGCCGCTAGACCAGGAGCTTTTGAAGAGTGCAAAAGCAATGGTGAGGAAGAGTTTTCGCAGAGAGTTTGTGTTTGATGAGGATTCTCATTGGGCAGTTCAAGGCTGGAAAGGAAGGATTTTGTATGCAATATCTTGTTGGAAACCTATAAGAGGCTGATTTTGTATTAGATGCTGCTTTTTCATAGCAGTGTAAATCAATGAAGCTGACTTTTGGGCCGCTTGGAATCCATGTTTTCTTGATCATTATTCCAAGCTGCAACACTGAATAAACTTCTCAAAGCTCAAATTCCTTCCAATTAAAACTCCTTTGGGCACATTTCATGGAGTTTTGTAGAATCAAGCTCAAAGCATGTCGGTCCTGTGAGAGCCAATGTCCAAAATTTTACATCGTCTAGAAAATGAGCGGAGATGTGCTTTATAGTGTGGTTTTCATATCTCAATGATGATATAGACTTCTTAAAAAAGCCTAGAATGTGAAAAATTGTATAAGTGCACGGTGAAAAATTGTAAAGCGAAAAATATATTGTCAATGAAACTTAATTTTTTACATTAATGATATCATAATTAATTCTATCTAAAAATATGCATTCATGATAGGCCAAACTTGTTTCACACGGGACAAGAATGTCATTTCTTAAACGAAGTGATGTGTGAAAGTCGGTATATAAAATTTTATATCGCCTAAAAAATAAAAAGTACAATTTAGATATTCTATTAATAACAGTTATTTTTCTAGAAAAATTTAGGATAAGTACAATCATAAAGATATAGACTCATATTTACAGCCCAAAAAGGATAGTATGTTATCATACAAATTCAAATTACTAGTTAAAATTCTTCAATAAATAATATCAAAGTACATCGCAGCACAACCCAACATCATGCTCACATGACTATATGTTACAGATTTTTCAGTTAGAATCTCGTTCGAACTTTCATCATGAAATTTGACAAGGCAAATTCTAGTGCACTTCTACGTCTGCATGAATTTACCAAGTGTACGGGGTTTGTATATGAAATTATGAACCTAAGTTGGATCTAAATTCTTGTACGAGATGCAAAGTAAATAAAATAAAAAATCAGCGATGATAAAGGATTCCAATCCATTTCTCTCTCTTTTCCTAAGCGAGTTAAAGGATTTCAATCATTTGGTTAATGGTTAATTTTTCCCTTTTTGGGGGGGAATAAAAAGAGCAATTTATGAAAACTCAAATTTTAATAAGATAAATTACCAAAGATTAGTCAATCCTTTTCTATTTTGGCCACTTTAGATATTTATGCAAGAGAATGGAACAATATGAACTCTTTACTTATAATTTTGTATATTTTTTTCGATATTTTTTTAAAAATGCCTTTTTTTTTTTTAATGAAAGCTAATCCTAAATAAACATTTTTAAACCACTTCAAAATAAATCACGTAGTGACTGCACAGAGAACCATGCCACAACCTGCCTCAATTGAGGAAATTTGTGATCAAATTATCACAAATCTGACGGTCAGATTCATCTAGCATGAAATTTGAAAGATTTGATCAAGTATAATCGACTACTGGGATGGATGAATAAGTGAGTGAACCATCGTAAATCAGTAAAAATCTTCATAGATCAGACTCACAGATGAGCACTCAGTAAATGAAAATAAAAATCAGGGGGTGAAATAATGATGCAGTAAAAGCATGACCACATCATAATGTATATTTCAAAATCAAGAAATTTGATTTATGCTATCACTGATGTCTCAATCGCCACCTCCTGCGAATACCTCGTGTTCTTGGACTTGTCATCAGCTTCTAAGAGCTCGGGGAATGCTTCTTTAATGTTGTGGATGCACTCCAATGCAAAATCCACGCCTTTGGGTCTCTCTGATTTGCCCACCTACATCCATCATATTGACATTCTTAAAGGCCGAAACAGAGAAGATAAGCATTCCATACATTTGTGATACCGTATCGGTATCAGTATTAGTTATATTGGATGATAAATATTGACATTGGACATACTGGATTCACTTTTCTGTGAGTCAAAACGAGGGGCAGAATTTGAAAAATATTGATATATTGACTGTTACTCAAAATATCAGTAGATATGTTGAGGAAATATGATACAATATCATATTGTAATTTATAACAGTACCAGAAAATATCTAAAAGAAGGGGCTAGATATTGATATAAGTCTACCGATATTCCATTTAATGATATATCATCCTACAAATCCGAGCTTTCTTTTTAATGAATAGAAGAATGCTACAATCCAACACGTACCAACACTGTGTGAAGGCCCATTCGAGCAGAAGTCAGCAAATTTCGAACACTATCGTCAAAGAACAACTGAAACAGCACAAAAACGCATTCATTAGGGCGATAATGGATTCTTGTATACAATCGGACATTGTTTGATGTTGGGGATGGAAGGGAGAGGAATTGAACTGATTATATTCTTATAAAACATTGGAATAGAGGAATGGAAAATTCCCTCAACCTTCACCTCCAAATTCCCCTGGTAAACCGTTAGTTTTTCATAGAAATTGATTATGAATTTAAGGCTCATCCACATTTCAGATGCCAATATAAATTTGGCCTATGCAATCGTGTGCTTGCTTTTTTTTTTCTTTTTTTTTTTTCTATTTCCCTGTGAAATCCTGTACCTATCAGTATATCCATGCACTACATTACTAATCCTACATATATGCCAAAGTGAAATAAAACATCTGAAAATAATGAGTTTCCCAGAAAAGTTAATTACAATATTACCGTTCTATGCGGGTTGATTTCTGCTATCTTAAAAGCCTTCTCAAAGGCCTCTTCAAAAGGTTTGCAGACAACTGGTGTCTTCGGTAGTGTTGAACCGTGGTTAGATTGACGAGAATATTCCATAATGTCAAAAATTTCAGAGCCGGAAATCATACTAGACACTGAATCCCTACAACCGGAGGTGTTCTTGGTGATCTCAGCCTGAGAAACAGTGCTTCTATGGGCAGTGTTCAATGTCTCAAAGCAAATAATCCCATCAAAGCAATCTTCCAACCCAAGCCTTCCAAGAACCTCATATGTATGAGCCTTATCCGAGTTTGTGAAAACCTATTTCATAATAACCATTACACCATTAAAAATCTATGGAGCTAACACTTGCTTTTTCAGGGATGTGGAAGGAAAAAAAACTTACGACTTTGCGAATAGGAAAGCTAAGTAAAAGGTTCCTTAAAACGGGGTCTGGTTTCAGCAACTCATATGGCAGAGTACCATGAACAAACCTATCAAACAAAATGCATTAGTACTTAGTATATGCCATCATGTTATAAAATTGTGCATATTGATATTAAAAGATAAAGGAAAAATTGGCACCCGTGATAGTCATCATAGTCAAAGTGATACCCAATTGCCTGGGAATTAGAATCAAGAAAAGCAAGAAGGAATTAAACGTTTTAGTCAATAGAAAGAGTCAGCTTTAACATTTCTCAAAGAAGCTTCTACGAGTAAGGTCCAAGAGGTTAAGGTCATACTCTCAGACCCGCCAGTGTTGTCCCATAATACTTGTACAATACATAGCACATATCTACCACTTTGCTCTGGTCAACGCCAAGCTTTTGAGACATGTATTCTGCAAGAAAAGAATTGCAAATTAATAAGATGTGATCAAATGCTTCAAAACTTACGTGATTTGGTGGCCATATTTATATGCTACCTTGAATGTTACTGGTGATATGCCCAGCAATTCCGGAACTGTAGGGATAAAGGGTATCATCCAGATCTGAAGAATTAAAGCCAGTTGATTGCTATTATTCCATTGGAGGAAACTCCACTTTCAGTTTGAAGAAAAATAAAGACTTATTCATACCAAACAGAAGGCAATCATACTTCGTGGTTGAGCCCTGCTGGTTTCGCTCATCTTCATATTCCATTTTGTTGTAAAATCTTCAAATTCAAAAATAAAAAAAGGAAAAAAAACCGTAAAATGATTTAGTCAAAAATCACAAGGGAGGGATCAGAAGGAAAAACAATCGAATGATTTACTCCTAGAAAGACAAGAAACGTTACAACAAAGCACCACAAGATTAATTGTTCAGAGGAAACGGACATGAAACAGTAAAACAACACATTTGGAGACACCTCACTCCAACAAGCAGAAATAGAATCATTCTATTTGTGCACTCCCTATTTTCACAAACCGAATACGGCTAGTCTTACGGTGCATGCAATTCAGTCAATAAAAATGTACTTAGTCTTCCAAAACAAATACTGTACAAAAACCTAAATCATGCAGGGATATGCCAGGATTCGGCTAAAACATGCACACACGGCGCAGCAAAACAGACCCAAACGCCCGTTAAATATCAACTATCAATTTTGTGAGCACAAGAAATATAACAATGTATAATGATTTATAACATAAAAAATCCTTCACAATCAAAGGAAAAACCATAGGATAAAATCCGAACAAATCCACTATAATAATAATACCAATTATAAATAACCTTCTCCAAAATACCTTTACTACAAACTTATATGAAAAATGGTTGAATATCAATCCCTCAACATAACTAATAATTCACAGGAGAAAATACACCAGAAAACAAGAGCAACTAAATGAAAATACAACATAAAAAACAATATTAAAACAGCGTACCCAACCTTAGCGAAAAACGAAATTCAAATTGAATCTCAACTAAATACCGAATATCTTCATCTTCTCTTTCTTTGTGCAACGATCCTTGTATGAGAAAATAATTTCAGATGCCTTAAAATTGCATCAAGCACAATTTTATATCAATGTTGGCACACATGCACCAATTAAGTGTGCATTCGGCACAACCTATCTAGACAAACAATACACAAGTGCCCTTTCAGCATGCGTTAGGCACAACCTTTCTAGACAAAGTATGTGTGAGCATCCTTCAGGCACTTATCATGCGCCATTCCTCTAGAAAAATGACACACGTGCTCTATTTAGACATCTATCATGTGCCACTCAACCGAATTTGGACCAACCATTGGCCAAGCTTCGCACGAATATCGCACGATCCTTCAATTTTCGTCGTCGCTTAGAAAACCCCCGAACAACCATCAGTCGACACTCACACAGGCATCATGCGACCCTTGACATCTTTCCCCAAGCATGCCACATGTGAATATCACGGGTCCTCATGATAACCCGTACGTCTACTACACAAGAAAGTGACCCAAAAGCGACAAATTTTTTTCTCACGACCTTGTAGGGCATCCTTTGCTTTTGCCGACTACCGTTATCTCTTATCCTTTAACAGCTTCCCCTACACGAGAATTCCGATGTCCACCTCCATAAGCTTAAACGATACCCTCTTCTGCTCTACCGAACTTAAAGTATTTTCACTCTCCTTTAACTTCTTCGCAGTAGAGTCACTCCCCTTTACACTCTTTCTTGGTCTCCTCTTCCCGCCACCTTAACAATGCCCTTGTAATCACCTTTGCATCTCCGTTGGTAGCTGAACCTTCCATTAAGTACTGATTTGAATGCTTGCTTCCTTTTGCCACAACTAAGGCTTCCTTAGTAAGTTTTCACTAGCCTTTTTTAAATGCTATGTAAAAACCTTTTTCGTCAATTTTCCCGGTTGAATCATATTCAACCATATATTCAGGGTAACTCGCATGCCCTTCAATATAAGTTTCGTCCTATTATTTATCTGTAAGCTAAGCTAATATCCTTGATGCCAATGACCCTCGATGAGCCATTGTTACCCATCTTTAATACCCTATAGTACCCAAGCATATAGGAAGTAAAGAAAGACTTCTCAATGCCGCATGATGTGAGAAAACACTATTATAATGCCCAATTTCTATTTATAAATTATAAAGTCATTAAATTAATTTGAGTCATTCTAAAAATAATTATGCAATAAAAATTAAAGGAAAAGTCAATTATGAGATCAGGGTTAGCATTCGAGAGGCACCTAATTCGCAATTATGTACATTTTAGACAAAATGCACGTGCCCAAGAAGCTTCTCTAGGATACTCGTGTATTTTAGACAAATTGTGTAAGGCCTAATGTGTCCCTACATCACTAATGCACAATTTGGGCAGATTGTTGCTACTTAAGATGCAACTGATGTAGTGCTAATACACGTGTAAGGGCTTAAGTGATGCCTGGCGCATACCTAATTGACGCTCGTGAACTGATTCACTTATATAAGGCTTGCACGCACTATTTTTGACTATTTTTGCAAGCAAGAAGAGGAGAGGAGATAGAGAGAATAGGACTAAGAGAGAGGAAGAGAAAAAATAGATTTTGAAGCTTTATTTTGTTAAATCAGAATGTTAAAACAAATATTTCAAGTCGTCTTTTTTTAGTCTATTTACAAATCCTTAAATTTTATCTAGTTTCCTTGTTTTGATATGCATGCATATGACCATTTATCTCCCTACTTTGAGTATTGCTGCATGCACGTGATTTTACTAAAAGTTTTGATATTTTGTTTAGATTTTACTAAACATTTGAGAAATTTGTCCATTTTATACAAAATAAGTAAATATTTGAAATATAATGCTTATATATAAAAATATTTGTAAAGTTTCACAAGATAAAAAATTTATATTTGTACTTTTTCACAAGATAAAAAATTTATATTTGTACTTTTTCACAAGATAAAAAATTTATATTTGTACTTCCATAAAGTAAAAATTTTGTATATTTTTTCTACAAAGAGGAAAAGTTTTAAACCCTTTGTTATAACGTCCCTTGATTTGGTATTTTTGAGAATCATTATAAGAAAATGAACGAAATAATATACTTAAACATCTTGGTATATTCAAACAGATTTAAGAATTGCACCTATCATTTACGGATGACAAAAAAAAGTGACATTTGATCCAATCTATAGGGAATAACATATAGAAGGTCTGTCAATGAATTTAAATAGTAATAATTTGGCCTAAGATTACTAGGAATACGTATAACCCTTTATCTAAATTAATTTTTTGATCCTTGGTTCTTAGATTTTAGTATTTTTTAGATTTTTGATATTTTTATATACACATGATTTGAAATTTAATGTGTGATTTAGAGATTTACAAGCTTGATTGATATGTAAATTTCCTCAATTTTTGGATTAGGGCTTTTAGAACCCCATTAGATGATTTTATACTTTGGACTATTTTGCTATTTGTATATAGATAACGAATTTTGTATAGAAAATCCTATTTAGACATTGGCATTAGACATTTGACATTTAAATCATTCGAAATATTGTATTTTTGCACACATTTTATTGAGCTTTATTCCTCTGTTCTATTTTGATGGACATATATTTTGTTTTATTATATATATGCATACACTTCTGAGCTTTCGATTGATAATTTTAAGATATTTCTAACCCTTTCAGATTAGAGAGCTATAAATTACTTACAAGGAGCTTAGACAATGATGACTGAAAGATTTTGTTTAACATTTCGTCATATTTGGATTTGTATTTGGATTTTGTATGCTCCGAAAATGACATGTATATATACATATTTGATAGCAATTAATGTTATTTTGGGGATTTTATCTTGGACTGCTTTCCTTTGGGGCTGTGATATAGTTCAGATTCATGCAGGTTGAAGTTGTGAATGTATAGGGTTCGACTGTCAATTTCCCTTACAGGTTTAAATTAAGTAGGTTATTATTATTACTTCGGGAACCAAATAGTATTATTCAAATTGGTCTTGTATCCGCCATCAAGTGTCATAATTTCTATCTCGATGGTTTCGATAATTTGTCAAGTACGACCCAGTAGTTTAGATAATTATATTTGGATCTTATTCTTTTAAGAATAAAAAACTTTTATCAAATTTTATTATTATTGATTTTTACCAGCTTTTGGACTAGGGTCGTAATAGCTATCCATCACCCAACTTATCTCTTGGCTCGTAAAGCTCTACGTCCTCCCGCGCGGACAACTAGAAGGTTTCCGTAGGTAGAGATAGAGGCCCAATCAATTCTACTATGATCCCTCCTTTCTTGACCTTCACCGCTGCCCTCCTTCCTCTTGAAGCAATTCCACTTCATATGGCCTTTCTTACCACAATAAAAGCATTCAAAGTCCTGAAACTCAGATCTATTGTTGCTTCTTTCTAACTTGCCACCTCGGTCCCTCAATCTCCCATGCCCTAACTACTACCGAATACCATGGGACTCGACTCTCCTAAAATATCAATTATTTCCTTCCACCTAAACTTATTTATAAGCAAAAAAGCGATAATCTTATCGAGACTAAGCGTGTCGTTTCCAAATAGTAGTGTTGTAATAATATAATCATATGAGACTGGCAAAGAAACGAACAATACCAATGCCTTATCTTCCTCCTCGATCTTCTCATCAAATACTCACATCTATGTTAAAACCCGATTAAATTCGTACAGGTACTTTTTAAAACTTTCCTATTTCAACAACCAAAGGTCATAGAATTTCTTCTTCATATATAACCCTGTTGTCAAAGATTTGAATGTATATTAACCCTCAAGCTTTATCCAAACCTTCACTAGATCTAACAAGCCAATGATTTCTTAAAAAGTATTATCTGTAGAATATAACTTAATCATACAATTAGTAAGATTGTTCACATCTTATCACTTTTTATCCTTCATCTTCTCTAGCATGATCTCCTTATTCCCAAGTATTTTTACATTTTTTTTTTTGGGTCAAAATGTTTCTAACTTTTTCTTACAAAAGAATAAAATAATTTTTTCCATTAAATTGCTCAATGCAGAAATACAAATTCCTCAAAATCGACGCAAATCATAGTTGTTGCTTGGACAACTCTCGTCCGACCCTCGCACGAACAACGTGCCACCCTTACTTGACATTACTTGACATCCTCGCTCGAGAATGCCACGTGCAAACATCACGACTCCTCCCCATCACCCGTCCATTTGTTGCGATATTCACGAAGAAGAGTCCCAAAATCCAATGTATGCTCCTATTTCATAGTTGACAGTAGTGTATTTCACATAAAGAACAAAATTTTAACATCTACATCAACGAATTCTCCAGCTTCCATCAAATGATGCAAAATCGAAACCTCGGTACCAGCACAGAACCGAAGTAAAACCGCTAAAGAGAAAATCTATAACAGAAAAGTAAAACGTCATTTTCCAGAGGTAAGAAGATTCTGATTAGAAGAAGTCGTCAGACAAAAAAAAAAAATCAAAAGACGTACCAGATCTGAAACGCCGGGATCACGGAGGACACAGACTTCGTGAAGAGATTCGAAATACAGAGACTAGTAGGGAAGCAGGTAAAGAAAGGTTTAAATAAGCGCAGGCAAGTTGCAACCTCCCCCCTCCCACGCGATTGGACCATTCTAGAAGTGTGGGACACGTTTTGATTTTTCATTCGTTTGTGCAAATAAATTTCCTGAGAACGTGATTATGCCATCTAGAGACGTTTAAATAATATATAATATAGTAAGTACAACATCAATAGTAACAAAAAAATAAGTAATACATTAAATAGTTATGAAAAATAGGCTTTTACCCCATATTTGATTGAAGGGAATAGAAATTCTATTCACTCCTTATTCTTGGTGAAATTATTATTCCACCGTTTGGTTGCACTTAAGTTGGGAATAAC
>JAODPA010008568.1:0-13715 GCA_025585075.1 Nepenthes mirabilis | reverse complement strand
ATCTTATATTTAAAATTATCAAAAATTTATTGAATCTCACTTAAAGTTTTCTTCTCTAATATTCTCTATTTTTCTCTCTTTTATTATTGAATTTTGCTAAAAATGATTGAAATCGGTCAAAAGGAGTCTTGTATAAAAAATTGGCTCATGTGCGCGTGTAGGTGCTAAGACAAAAATTATATGGCATCTGATTGTCTGTTAAGCACATATTTGGTGCGTGTATTTTGCCTCAAATACATACATATTTCTTAAGCGCATATCAAGTATTAATATTTGGCCTAAAATACGCACAAGCGTCCTACAAACGTTTTTTAGGCACATTTTTACTATCTAAAATATACATATATATGCGTCAGATATATGTCAAATATTACTCGATCTGATATGAGTCGATCAAAAAGTCGGCTTTGATCCAAAAATCGATTTAATCTTGATATTTTTATCAACATCATTCAATTTATTATCATTTAAAGGTAAATTTGAGTTCCATACCTTATAATATTTACATTAAAAGTCAACTCTATTAGTATAAGTATTCGTGAAGATTCAATATATGTAGATTTTCATCATGGGTAGGATTAATTGATATAGGTGGTCATAGCCTAAACATTACACTTGGTCCAAATAGTGACACTTAATGAAATAGAAAGGGAAAAGTGATGCTGAAATCATCTAAATAGGCACTCCATTATAGCAACACTTAGACATTAATGTGTTTTCATAGAACATCCACACCAATTACACAATAAATCAAAGTGGTGGTGTATGATTTTATGATATAAAAAAATTTAAATATCTGTATGCTATGATTATTGCCTATTTGTACACTTGCACATCTAATGTGCATCCATATGAGTGCGGTCCATTTATTGATTCCTCTAGATTGATTTCAATATCATCCAATTCAAATATCACTTTATAGAAAATATATAAAATATTAAACAAATAGGTGTACGCACTATAGAAAAAGTGTGCGACAAAACATATCCCGTTGGATTTTTCCGAAACACTTCAAAGTACCTACAACCATATGGGACACTAAAAGGTAAGTTATTTTCATTTGACATAGGCCTAATGTGAGATTTCTACTCCAAAATCCAAATTTAGAGTATAAAAATGCTTATCTAATTTTTCTAGCTTTGGATAAGGATCTCTACATTACTCTCTATAAAGCTATGGCAAAATAGCAGTGCCTCGACTATACTAACAGACCGTTTGATGCGTTATAGATCTAAATTTCAAACAGATTTGTGTCAAACTGGTCCGTCGGATTTTGATCATCATCCTCTGAGTTTGGGATCTTATACACCACAATTTTAAATAAAAGGTCAAGTAACTGTAAAATTTTATCCCGTCGAAACTATTCTGATACTCAAGTCAGTAAACAGTTTTTTGAGGATAAGAAATTGAATGCAAAGAAGATGAAGATGAATGTCGATCGTGGGATTTGAGGGTGATGGTGAGAGGTGCACTCGTAGGGAGAGTAACTTTGGCCGTGGATGCTTGCGGAAAGTAGTCTTGCTAAGTGTTGAGTTCATAGGGAACTAGTAGTGGAGAAAGCAGAGCGTTGGGATACTTGAGAGTTTAGAGAGTTTCTATTAGTTCAAGTATGTAAGAGAGCGTGTTTATGGAGTGAGTTTTCATGGCCTTTTATAGTCATGGGCATCCGTTTCCTTTCTTAGGTGGTGAGGCAGGATGCCATCCTTCTATGGAGATCATTGCCTTCCCAAGCATGGGCATGGGTGCCATTTTAGATTGTAATGGTCAGGAAAGAGGATTCTTTTCCTTCTGTAAAGATGCCATGTGTAGTGACCGTTATAGCGTCATCTGTGGATCGTGCGGTGATTTGTGAGCCTTCCTTTTGGGATGTGCTTTGATTTTAAAAATTTTCATTACGGAAAAAGTTGCCATTCTCGGAGGTGCGAAGAATTTGGGTAGACGACTGTTGTGGATTGGGAAGGTGTGCTGGGCTTATTTTGATCTGGGCCGTGTTTATCTTGAGCCGCGTTTCGGCCTACTTGTGTTCTTTTGTTCAACGGCAGCGTTGACTGCCCATAAAGTAAATGAGCCACTATCAATTCTGGGCCACTTAACCCTTTTGGGCAGGCCCATTACTGACATCCTATCACTAGCCCCCCATACTGTGGCCCAAATCTCTGACCTCCAGCATGTTTATGATGGGACGTGACTGGCCGCATTATCTCCTCTGGTCTGCCCCATATTCTTCTTTTTACTGTCCTTGGTGTGATTCCCTTACTTCTTGATTCTCTGCAGATTTGTTAGCACTGTCACCTCTTGGCGTTTGGTGCTTCCGTCCGCACTATAAATTGGGGAGCTTTCAACGTTCCTCAGCATTGTCTCTGCACGATACCTAGTGGGATGGCATGGGAGTTCGACCTTGCCAGGATGCTTCCTGCCCTAGTTGCTGGTTTGGAGTTTAGGAGGTTCGTGCTTTCTAGCGCTGCTAATTTGAGTCATGAAGCTTGAACTACCTTAGTCCCCCTTTTCGTGTAGGATGTCGCTTTGGTCACCCCTTTTCGTGGGGTGGCAGTTATCAAGATTTGAATCTAGGTTCGAGTCTTCCCATATTCAAATCTTGACAACTCTTCGAGGGTTGGTGGTCTCCTTATGAATCTCTCATCCACTTCCGAAGAGTACTGTCATGTATTGGCCTATGCTGGTTGTGTAACTTGTAAAGAGGAAGTCAATGGGAAAACTTGTAATTGTTTTTGTCTCCGTCTTTTGTTGCCATGCGTACTTTGCTATCTTTTATTGTTTACTCAGGGATGGAGGTTGTTTGAATTCGTTGACCGTGTCGTTTGAATCTAGTGAGCGGAGTGAAAGTGAATGTCAACCGAATTTATTGACCATAATGCCTAAATCCGAAGAATGGAGGGGAGGCGAGTGTTGATCGGATTCATTGATCGTAACACTTGAATCTGGAGAATTGAGCGGAGGCGCACGTTGACCGAATTTATTGATTGTACCACTTGAATCCGGAGAGTTCAGTGGAAGCAAACATTGACCGGATTCATTGACCGAACGTTTGAATTCGGAGAACTGAGTCAACGTTAACAAGATTCGCTGACCGAACGTTTGAATCTGGAGAACTGAGCGAATGTTGACCGGATTCGTTGGCCATAACGCTAGAATTCAGAGAATGTAAGGGGTCCTTCAGCGCGCTGTTCCACTATGCCGCTGCACGAGCACTCGAAGGGTTGCAGAGCCATTTCGGGACTCTTGCCGCTCTAAGCGACTTGTTTTCTTCTGCCATGTGTCACTGTGTAGGGCAGTTATAATCCTGGCAATTAAGTCACAAAAAATATGACTTTACTCTACCATCTCCGGAATCGACACGTGTCCGTTATGATTGTCGTGCCTTTTCAATGCACTACTTCTCTTCGACGACGGTGATCTTTATCAAAGTTATGCGGTAGTTCAAACTTCTCTCACTGTTTTCTTCTCCAGAACATCTCAAGTCTTCGTCTCCCCTTTCTACTTTACTTCCATGGCACCTTCAGTTAATGATATTTCCTCCGTCATTTCTCCTAGTAAAGTGAGGAAACTCTTTGTTTAGTACAACATCTCGTCCCATATTGTGTTCTCGATTCTTGGGGCACAGGATAGGGCTTGCTCTCCTCCGGGAGGCCACATTGCTGTCTACGAGGCTCACATGTGAAGTGGGTTTCATGTCCCAATCCCTGAGTTGTTTCTCCGCATTTTTACAGAGTTTTGTGTCCCTATCGCACGGCTTCACGCAAATGCTGTGCTTTATATCTTCTCACTTTGTATATTTCTCCGCCACATTCGCGGTTACTGACGATGGAGACCGTGAGGGTTATGTTCTGATTTATCCAGATTGGGGACTGGATTTTGCTTTCTCTCAGAGAGCTGTGCATTTGCGAGGCAATTTACGAGTTGGTTAAGAATTGAAAAGACCGATTCTTCTTTGTGTGAGTTTCTGATGGCTGACCCTTGCCCAGGGAATGGGGCAATGTTCCTGTGGACTTCACCGGGAAGCCCACTAAGAAGGAGGTAGAGGATGTAGAGTCACCATTGCAGTTGGTGTGGGAGCACCTTTTTGAACTTAGGAGGAATCACCTGGTCTCCTAGGAGGAGGCTAGCAGAGCTCGCTAGGGTCCTCCCTCACTAGTTCAAAAGTTCAAAGCTTCACCGTCAGCGACATCACAGTCAAAGAGGAAGGTTGGGGCTCTCGCCATTGGCGATTCTCCCAGTAGCCCTAGAAAGAAAAGGGCGGCGCTAGCTATGGATTGTTCCTCGTCCTCCACCGAGCCAGATTACTGTATGGCTGGACGACTTGTTGGAGTCGGGGAATGCTCTGCAGTGGAGACTCCCGCTATCTTTTTAGACTTAGGAGTCATCGAGGGAGTTGTCGTCAGGGAGCTCGCTGTGGCACCATCACTACCAGGTGATTCTGTGCTGCTGGTGGGGTTGGCGCCGAAAATGGGAGGGCTAGGGGAGCCAACCCTCGAGCCGCCTGCAGAGCCAGTGGAGACCGGTGAGGTTAGCCAGCAGAGCTATGGGCGGCGTTGTAGTTACTTCACTGGAGGTCCCTTCTGGTGGAGCTGGAACTGCAGAGGGAGAGAGGACTTCCACAGGGGCAGCCCCTGCAATTGTCACACTCTGTCTCCCGATCAATCCATCATGGGACCTCTTGTTGCAAAGCTCGGGGTCACAGGGACCGACGAGAAAAAATAAGGCGTGCAAGTTTTTGTCGGTAAGTTCTCGAGAAGAGCTTCTTCTTTCTCCTAAATATGCCTGCTCGGATTGAATTGTTTTTGTTGGGATTATAGGACTGGAGGATCCTTGGTGCAATGTCGAATGGTTTACACCAACAAAATGAGATGATTGTAGAAAGAGAGGAGGAAATTCTTCGGATGATGGTGCTCCTAAGTCGCTCTAATACCCATCCATTGAAGCCCCAAAAGATAGGAACTAGAGCATCGCCTAGGCCTTAAGAGTCCAAGGGGAAAATGCCACCCTCAAGTCTAAGTTGGCAGAGTTGAGAGAGAAGTTGGGGAGCTTAGAGGTCCGGGCCATCAGGGCTGAGCGGTAGGCTGGCAAATTTTGAGGGAAAGTCGCCACACTTGAGGCTGAGATGTCAGTCCGCCTACGTCCAGAGGAGGTGAGCACACTGCTGAAGTCCAGAGTTTTGGAGGGGTCAACCTCTATAGGCGAATTGTTACCCCGGTGTTGCCCGACTTTCCCATGGGCATTCTCGATCCACTAAACAGTGCAATAGTGTATCGTGAGGACTTACTGGACTACTCCCACACCAGAGGAGAGCCTCACCCTCCTAGTGGTCCCGTGTTGTGAGCTTGGACTATGTATTTTGCTAATCTGCATTGTAATTGTAAATTGAACTTTGTTAATGAAAAGCTCGTTTCATTAATGCTGCGCCTTTGTCTGGTTTTCCTCTTTTCTTATTTCACTTTCTTTTTTTTATCTTTTTTTTCTTGACCTGCTGGTCGACTTGTTGCACTCGCGTGGTCTGACCGGTTGTGCCTGAGCTTTGACCATCGTAGCTTGGCTATTCAAGGATATGATGCGACGCCTATCCTTGCATGCTGCAAGCAAGTTTAATCGAGTAAATACACGTGTCACCTAGAATAGAAGCGACGTAACCCTTAGAACCTTACTAAGACGTTGCTTTTGGTGGGAAACTTTGCCTATATAACTATGGCGTCTCCTGTGATTAACTTCATTGCCTTCCTTCGTAACCTCTTTGCTTTTACCATGGCTGACGAGAATATAATCAATATCCTTACTTTGCTTGATTTTGGGAAAGAGGTGGCCCCTCCTCCTAATTCGAAATCCTCCTCTGGCAGAGAGAGTAGCGATGGGAGGACGCGGTTCGAGAGTAGCGATCGAGAAACTGCTAATGCTGATGTAGACGTGGAGTGGAATCATACAGGTCTCCCTCGTCTCTATCCCCAGGGTTCCTCGAGGGATACCCCACTCCTATGGTTCGTTGGACCCTCTCGTCAGGTATTTCTCCTTAGGTGTGTAGAGGTATAGTTAACCGCTTGTAGTTTCCATTGTTAATTCCTTTCTTTGTTTTATTAGCGAGCAAGGAGGTCCTACGAGTTAGACAAGTTCCTATCTTCACAGGGGGATAAGATCACCCGTATGATGCAGCCTCAGGCCGATCTCGTGGTTGAAGACATGAGGTGCCGTGTCAATGTAGTGGTTGGGGTGGCATTTCAAAGCCAGGTGCGAGGCAACTATCTTGATCAGGCCTTGATAGAGTCTGAAGCTAGGTTGCAGGCGGTTTATGACTCACATGCTCTATCCATGGAGGGGATTGCGGCTCTTGAAGACGAGTTGAGGTCAAGGCTTCGCCCTAAAGAAGTGGCTTCTGCCGTGGAGGAGCATTTTCAGGCTAGGATAGACTTCAGCCGGTGGATAGTTTCCCTGGCGGACCCCCATTTTTCAGTCGGCTTTTTGGATTTGAGGAACGTTGGTGCCTCTCGCCGTTCTTAGTTAGTAAAAAAATCCAATCAGCCATGGCCGGAGGCCTGTGCCGCGTCCCCCCAGGGACCCTTCATCATTAGGCACCATCGAGATGAGTCATAATAACTTCTTATATATGTGGCGTTGTATAATCTTCTTATATACGAACATATTCTTTATCGAATGGATTGTGGTTTTTGTATCAAGAGGCGGAGTCCTGGTTATCATTTCGGGTGTCCTGCCTTTCGTTGAAGTGTTTGCTCTCTCATATTTTGCTCAGGTTTATTAAACGTTGTAGACTTATTGTTCCATCTCCTATTGGAGGAGGTTGTTGTGCGTACCGTTTAAACCCCTTAAGGTTTTGTATTCAACCGCGACTGGGCCACTTGGGATGGATCTAAGGTTTAATTCGATCGCTTACGGACCACTTTGTTTGGGACTAATGTTTAATTTAATCGCTTATGGGCCGCTTGGTATGGGACTAATATTTAAGTCGACTGCTTACGAGCCATTTGGTATGGGATCAAGGTTTAAGTACAAGCAAGTGAAGACCTGCTTTATTTAGGGGCAGTCTAGGTCGTCCGCATTCGTGTAACCTACATGCAAGCATACATATTAAAAAGAGAAAAAAATATAGGCACAACATGTAAAAAAGGAAAACATAGTTTATTAATATATGTGCACTATTACAAGCAGATTTATGGCCATATGCATGACCTACCTAGGCCTCGCGTGACCCTTCACTGAAAGTAGCACTTTAAGTGGATTGTTTTCCACGTCCGTGGAATCAACTTGCCATTTTAGGTCCGGAGTTTGTATGCTCCGTTCCGTAGAACAAATGAGACAAGGAACGGGCCTTCCCAATTTGGGAAGAGTTTGTTCCAATTGGCTATCTTGCCTGTGGCCTCTCTGCTCCGTAAGATTAGGTCTTCAATTTTGAATCGTCACATTTTTACTTTTTTATTATAATATCGGGCGATTCGCTGTTGGTAGGTGGTTGTGCACATTCTGGCTGTGTCGCGTGTTTTCTCTAACAAGTCTAGGTGCTCATAATCTTTTGGGAGTTGCTTAGGGGGCGAAGGTTTCGACCCTAAAACTTGAAAGCCCGATCGCCACCGGGATCACAGCCACAATCCCATAGTAGAGGTTGAATAGTGACTCACGCGTTTGTTCCTTGGGAGTTGTTTGGTATGATTGTAGAACAGTGGACAGTTTATCGACCCAGAAGCCTCCTGCGTCCTCCAACATGGTCTTCAGACATACAACAGTGTCCGATTTGTGACTTTCACCTACCCGTTTGCTTGAAGGTACGCCACCGAAGTGTGGTCCAATCTTATGTCCAAACTGGTGCAATATTTGGTGAAATGCTTTCTTGAGAATTGGGTTTCGTTGTCGGTCACAATGACCTCAAAAATGCCAAATCTACTTACTATACTTTGGCAGACAAATTCCATGGAGTTATACTCTGTGATCTTAGTTAGCGGGGGGGGGGGNGGGGGGCTTCAACCCATTTAGTGAACTAGTCTTTACCTGCGATGATGAATTTTCATTGGCCAATTATAATGGAAAATGGGTCGAGAGTATTGAGCTCTAATTACACGAACGGCCAAGGTGCCTGGAGGGCTCTCGATTCCATGGGCAATTGGTGGTGAAGATTGCTATGGAGCTGACAATTCTCACACCTCTTCACAAATTTCAGAGCATCCCTTTTCGTCATTGACCAGTAACATCCTTGATGTATAAGCTTGAATGTTAGGTTTTTGCCGCCAATGTGTGATTCACAGATCTCGAGCTAAACTTCACTCAATGCATAGTCGGCCTCCTTAGGATTAAGGCACCAGAGGTACAGAATCGAGTATCATCGGTGGTATAATCTCTGTCGACTATAGTGTACCAACTGGCCTTTTTTGATCCACTTGGCTTCGTCTGCATTCTCTGGTAGGGTTCCGTCCGTGAGGTACCTCCAGTAGGACGACATCTAATTCTTGTAGTCTGAGACTTGCATTACTTCATGTTCCTCTATGCTGGAAGTGCCCAAGGCCTCTCACATGTCCTTTGAGTACTGCTTCGAATTTTCGGCTGCCGTTATTCTTACAAGTTGGTCGGCCTTCCAGTTTTCAATCCTAGGGACGTGGACCGAGTTAAACTTGTCAAACCTTTGAATCGAGCTCTTCGCCTTTGTCAAGTGTAAGCCAAGAGGGGGTTGCATGCTTCGAAGCTCCTATTGATCTGGTTGACAATTAGTTCTGAGTTACTATAGATGGGCAAGCACTTAGTTGAGTATTCTTTAGCTAGTCAAAATCTAGCTAGTAGGGCCTTATATTTTGCAACATTATTGGTGGCCAGAAAGTCGAGTTTCAGGGAGTATTTCATCTTAAACCCGTATGGGGTCTTTAGGACCACCCTGGCCCTGCTGCCTAAGTTAGTAGACGAGCTGTCCACGTTAAGAATCCAATCTGGGGCATCAGAGTTGTGATCCATAATAGTCAGCGCAGTGCGCATCGATGATTGAGGTCATTGTCTCGATGATAAGTCTACTAGTGCTTACCCTTTGATGGCTGGCCTAGGCTTAAACTCGATGTCTAACTTTCCTAACTTGATAGCTCACTTAACTAGTTGTCTCGAGACATCAAGTTTTTGAAGGATGCCATTCAACGGCTGGTCGGTTAGAATGACTATACGATGAGCCTGGAAATATGGTCTCAACTTGCCGGCTGAGAAGACGAGCGCCAAAGCGAGCTTCTCGGTGTGTGGGTAGCGAGTTTCAACATCGGTTAACGTTTTACTCACATAGTAGATCGGTCATTGCACGTCAGAATCTTGACGTATCAAGACTGAGCTAAGAGTCGCCTCTAATACCGGCAGGTAGAGATACAACTCTTCTCCTTCTCTTGGTGACGTCAGCAGCGATGGACTGGTCAAGTACTACTTCAGTTCGTCGAAGGCAGCCTGACACTTCTCTGTCCATTGGGACCCATTCGGCTTTGTCCCCCTCAAAGCCTTTAAGAAAAGTAGATACTTATCTCCAGACTTAGCCAAGAAGTGGGAGAACGCTGCCAGTCTCCCGGTCAGCCTCTGGATATCCTTAAAACTTCATGGTAGAGTTATTTTTTTGAGGGCCTTGATCTTATCTAGGTTTGCTTCGATTCCTTGCTGAGAGACGATGAAATCTAATAATTTCTCTAAGGATACTCCAAAGACACACTTTGTTGGATTCAATATCATCAGGTGTGCACGGAGTACCTCAAAAATTTCAGCTAGATCGTGAATATGGTAGCTAGTGGTCTTGTTCTTTACGAACATGTCATCTACATACACCTTCATATTGCAGTTGATGTACTTCTCGAACATTTTGTTCATGAACCTCTGATAGGTTGTGCCTGCGTTCTTTAGATTAAAAAGTATGACTTTATAATAGTAGGTGCCTTTATTAGTCATGAATGAGGTGTGCTCCTTATCCTCTGAGCTCATCCTGATCTGATTGTAACCCGAATATACGTTCATAAAACTCAGCAGCTCGTGATTGAAAGTGGAGTCCACTAGCAAGTCGATCCTGGGCAATGGGAAGCTATCCTTTGGGTAGGCTTTGTTGATGTTGGTGAAGTCGACGCACATCCGTCATTTTCTGTTACTTTTCTTAACCAGGACAACGTTAGAGAGTTAATCCGGGTACTGGACCTCCCTAATGAACCCGACATCTAACAGCTTTTTCACCTCCTCCTGGATGGCTATAAGCTTTTTAACAGAGTTGTTCATCCGTTTTTATCTAATGGGTTTACAGTCGAGATTGAGACTCAACTTGTGGACCATTATTCCAACAGGAATACCAAGCATATCGACGGGCGTCCATGCGAAGACATCCGTGTTCCACCTCAAGAAGTTGATGACTTCCTCACGCAGGTGTCCGGCATGCGAGCTCCCTATCTGTACACACTTTTTTGGATCATCCGGATTCAGAGGTACGAGGTTAGTGGCCTCGCTGTTTTGTACTTGCTGTAAGGAAGCCTCATCTTGATGGTTTAACTCCTCTGCTTGCCTCTCGACGCTGCTTGGTGCTATCTGTGACATGTAGCACCTTCGTCTCGTTACTTGATCACCCAACACTTTACCAATACCGTATGATATTGAAAATTTTATTTTTAAGTGCGGTATTGAAGTGACAGCTCAAAATGCCGCCAGGCGCGGTAGGCCTAGGATAGCGTTGTCTACGGAGGGTAGGTCGATAATTAGGAAGGTGAGAGTACGACTCGCCATTTTAGGGTACGTGCCCAATGTGACCTCTAACTGTATTGTCCCTTGGATGGCTACTGGTTCATTATTTAGCCCATATAGCGGTCCTTCGGCTGGTTTGAGTTTATTCTTTTTAAGTCCTAACTTAAGGAATACATCGAGGTAGAGTAAATTTCTTAAGCTTCATTTATCAACAAAAACTCGTTTCACTTGGTAGTTGAGCGTACCATTCGAAACGAGCGCAGATAGAACCAGTGGATCTGAATAGCGGGAGATTACATGTGTCAAATCATTATCACTAAAGCTAATGACATCTTCCCCACCCTTTGCTTCTTGCGTTTGTCTAGCTTCTCCTAGTGATCGATTGGGCAAACCTTGGTAGATCAGGTGGTCACCATGTTGACCATCCCAACTACTACCCGGTTCCTCAGTAGGGGCTAATCCGGCTCGTCACCACCTATGTTCCGGAGGCTTACCCAGGATTCATCAGGAACTTTGTGAGGTGGCCTCGGCAGATCAGCTCTTTGATCTCCTGTTGCAGCATCTTGCACTCTTCTGTGGTATGTCCTGAAGATCGATAGAAATCATCGTACTTTGTTTGATCTCCTCCCTCCGTGTTCTTCAGTAGCTTTGGCCACTTCACGAACTTCTTCCCCTGGATCTGTATAAGGACGTTTTTCCGTGCGTCATTCAGTAGAGTTGGGTGTACAGGTCTGTACTCCCTCCGCGCGGGTGGCCCGTCCTGAGTTGCTTTCTTCGGGGTCGTCGGTGCCCCTATTCTTCCTCTTCCCATCGGCTAGTGTGGAGGGAGGATAGTCAACCCGTTTTGGGTGTTTCGCCTTGTTGACCTCATCCGCTGTTATGTAGGCCCTGGTGTTTGACTCAACTTCTCGGAAGGTCAGTGGGACCTTGTACGCCAAGTGCTTGAAAAGGTCGCCCGGACCCAAAGTGAAGATGAAGCTTCTCAACTTCACCTCATTGGTGAGCTTGGGTATCCTTCTTGCCTCAGTAGTGAAACGTCCCAAGAACCTTCTCAGGTTCTTGTTCAGCCTCTACTTGATGTGGGTAAGGTGCCACGACTACTTTTTTTTTTCGGCGATTGGAAGCCTACTGGGCTAGGAAGATATCAATGAGATCCCAAAAACTCCAGACAAAATTTGAGGGAAGCTGATAGATCAGATCTAGGCGTCTCCTTTCAAGGTGAGGGGGAAATATTGGCATATGGATGCCTCCTCCAGGCCTTGGAAGCTCAATAGGGTGTGAAAATGATCCAAGTGGTTCATGGGATCAGTGCTCCCATCGTAGGGTTCTAGGGCCGACATCTTTAATTTTGACTATAACGGTTGGGTCCGGATCTCCATGGTTAACGAAGATCTCTTTTGATCGGCCGTGTACTCCTTTTCATCTTTGAACATGCGATTCCAAATTTTCTAGACTTTCTCTCCACCCGGGAGGAGTTTCCAAATCTTTTGGAGTTGAGATAATTCTGTTCTTTCTGTCGTATAGTGTGGGGCCGATCGGCTGCTACCGCTCATGGACTGGATGACGTGAGAGGCTACCTCCAGCATGGGAGCCCGCTGCTCATCCCGAGAGTACCTGGGATTTCTTCTTTTGGGGCTCTCATCAGGAGTCCTGCGGCCCAAGCGCCCCTCAAGCCTTGAATGCCTTTGGGTGTTAACGGATACAGGGATGCGTGAGTTGCCCGCCTCGAGGTCTTCTTAGTCGGCTTCTTCCTCTGGCCTTCCTGCTTGGGAACTGGCATTGGGGTCAAGGAGGATTGAGCACCCTACTTCTTGCCCTGACCGTGTAGAGCGTACAGAGTGTCTGCGACATCGTATTCATCTGCTCCGCTATGACCTAGAAGATCGGGGCAGGCTGTTCTTCGACCCGACTACCAGTTGAGTGGTTGTAGTTGGGAGAGGTGACTTCTTTAGCGGGAATGCTAGCTTGAGCCATCGTGTTCACTATTTTGTCAGATGATACAAATTTAGGAGAAGTACTTGGTCGACTTTTCGTCAGTGTTCTCACAGATGGCACCAATGATGCACCATAGATTTAAGTTTCGAATGGATTTGGGTCGAACTGGTCTGTTAGATTTCGGTCACCGTCTTTTGAGCTTGGGATCCTACACACCACAATTTAAAAAAAGTGGTCAGGTGATGGCGAAATTTTATTCTAACGAAGACACTATGATGCTCAAGCTAATAAACGACCTTCTGTGGATAAGAAGATGAATACAGAGAATGTGAAGATGAATGTCGGTCGTGGGATTTGAGGGTGATGGTGAGAGGTGCACTCGTGGGGAGAATAGCTTTGGTATTGATGCTTGTGGAAAGCAGTTTCGCTAAGTACTGAGTTTACATGGAACTAGTAACAGAGAGAGAGTAGAGCGTTGGAATGTTTGAGAGCTTTTGTTAGTTCAAGTATGTAAAAGAGCGTGTTTATGGAGTGAGTCTCCATAACCTTTTATAGTTGTGGGCATCCACTATCTTATTTAGGTGGCGAGACGGGATGCCTGTCTTTTATGGAGACTATTACCTTTTACAGTAAGGGCGCGGGCCCCATTTTGGATTACAATGGTTAGGAATGAGGATTCCCTTTCTTTTGTGGAGATGCCATGCATAGTGACCGTTATGGTGTCTTCCGTGGATCGCGCGTTGATTTGTCAACCTTCCTTCCGGGGTGTGCTTTGATTCTGGGGATTTTCATTACGGAAGAGGATGCCATTCTTAGAGGTGCGGAGAATTAGGGCGGATGACCGTTATGGTTTGGGAAGGTGTGCGTGAGCTGATTTCAATTTGGGTCATGTTTATCTTAGATTGCGTTCCAACTTACTTGTTGTGTTTTTCCGATCAACGATAACGTTGACCACCCCAGGGATAAATGGGTTACTATTGATTCTGGGCAACTTACCCCGGGCCGGCCCACTACTAACATTCCATTATCGTGTCTAAATTTTTTAAAAGTAGAAGAAATATTAAACAGACATAGTTTATAAATTTATTTGCAAA
>JAODPA010008557.1:0-13718 GCA_025585075.1 Nepenthes mirabilis | reverse complement strand
AATATATAATCATAATTTACATAGAACTTGCAAATCATCATCTTATCTACACGACTAATCCTTTTTTTCTCCTTGTCGGGTAGTGTGCGCCTCAAATTTTGGTCTTAGGAGATACGGATCAAAAAAGCCTCTCGAATTAGGATGCACTTGGGAGATTGTGGCAATAGCCGACCCAACCTTTTGCCCATGACTTAAAGGAAGGGCATAGTCATCATCTGGCTAAGGGTATAACCAATTGATTCCATGCAAACTAATAGGGAAATTCAATGCCTACATGCCTAACACATCAAAAAAGCTCCCAATATATCGAAATAAAGGTTGATAAAATGAATATTGATTGGATGTTGCAGCAGTGTCAAATAAAAATCATGAAGAATGTACAACTTCTCTTCTAATTTAAGATACACTACTAATTATCCATCAACTTCAGCTCAATGACTGTTTCGGCTTCTAACATATAAATATCACATAATACCTTATTTTAAAGGTATTTGAAATTCTGATTCTTGAATATCAATTCCTATTCTGATTGAGAACAACTCTGGCCAAAAGTATAATACATTCACTATACTCGAAACGATATTAAACTCTAAAAGGATAGCACTAACTCACTCAATTGATCCAAAGTTATTCTAATAGGGAAGGATATCATTCTAAGGAGTCAATATTAAATTGAGGGCACACTTTAAAGGCCACTCACCAAAAAGACCAAGTACTTCACGACATTCGAGCGGTAAGAGACCTAACTCCCAAAGCTATACATCTCACATCGAGCTCGTTCATACGCTCAACCCTTCTCACATCTGCCTAGAACCGGATTCTTGTATCAAAGTTTAAGGATCTGATAATCTATTTATTTATATTACTTTTATCAAGTATATATTGACTTAGGTATTAAAATAATTATAAACCTCATTAACTTTGTTGTTCGCTATGTGTGGGATTAGAGTCACTTTAATCAGATTTGGATCTCATTATATATGATTATCACTCCAAATAAGATCTCGGTTGAAGTAATATTACCCCTATCCGTTGGTATACAAGATTTGGTGCCATTACTTCAACACCTTGGAGGATCCTACCCATCTAAAAAAAGAAATCATTCAACATCACCCAAATTATAGATATCAATTGTCAAATATTAATCAAATAATTATAATTATAAAGGGTAAAATCAATTGGTTCAGAGGAAACAAGGCCCAGAACCCTTACTTTAACCACAAGCATCATTTGATGTGTCTTGAATCCTAATCTTAGACAGATTCGGGTTCAGCTGCTCCTTGAGCTGGTGCTAAAATCGGGTCTGGTCTCCATCCTGCGTGCCTTGGGTCCTGTACACCACAACAGAAGAAGAGAAATCAGAGAAAAACGACAAGACTTACTTTTTGATTTATCTTCCGGCGTTCAAATTATTAATCTGTCTTTTGAAATGATAAAGGTAAAAACAAATTATACTAGAATGGATGCCAGGAAGGGGATTTGTGAGTTTAATTCAGAGGTACGCTCATCGTAAAGTGATTTAGGTTATAGTATGCTTGTGGAGAACGGCTTTCTGACCACTAAATTCGTTGAAAAAGAGCAGTGGGGAAGAGAATAGAAAAGGGTTACTTGCGAAATAGATTACTTATATATGTTTGAGTATTCAAGAGAGTGTGTCTTTAGAGTACGTCCTCAGGGCTTTTTATAGCCGTTTGACCTCACCACCTTCCTTAGGTAGCAAGGTGAGCTACCAACCATTTGAGGGGATCCTTTCCATCCATCGTGAGAATGAAGGCACCATTTAGGGTTGTAAAGGTTGGAAAGGAAGATTTCTTCCTCTGTGGAGATGTCGTACACCATAAATGCTGAAACTTTCATTGTGAGTCGCGTGCTAATTTGAGAGCTTTCTTTCTGAGATGTGCATTGATTTGAGAGCTTTCGATAAGAGGAGGTTTTCATCTGGAGATTCCCCTCATCGCGTCCAATTAAGGTAGATGACCGTTGTCCATGAGAGAGGACTTGAGGGCCACTTTTGGCTTGGGCTACATCTGGCTTGCGCAGCATCTGGCTGCTTAAGGACTTTCTTTGGTCCATTGAGGCGTTGACTATTCTTTGGGCAAGTGGGCTGCGATACTTTCTTCGCTAATCACTTTTTTGGGCCCGCCCACTTTAGCTGTCCCCATCATTAGCCCCGTATACTGGTGGTCCGAATCTTCGGCCTCCATGTTCACGATGGGACGTGATGGGTCGTGTTATCTTCTCAAGTTTGACCCAAATTTCCTTTTTCATTGTTCCCGGCATGACTCCTCTGCTTCCCGATTTTTTGTGGATTTGCTAAGTTGGTGGTTCCTTGGCGTTTAGCGTTCCGTTTGCTTTCTCGCGCACTATAAATTGGGAGCTTTCAAAGTTTCTCCTCATCATCCTCCTCGTTAATTGGCAAAATGGTGCGGGAGCTTGACATAGCCGGGAATCTTGTTGCTTCGTCTGTTAGCTTTGAGATTAGGTTGTTTGTGTCCTTTGGTGTCCAGGTCTCGAGTTATGGTACTTGATTCACTTTGGTCACCCTTTTTCATATAGGTGCCTGCTTTGGTCACCCATTTTTGTGTGGGCGGCTGCCAACAAGATTTGAATCCACATTCAAATCTCGACACTTCGCTCGAGAGATTGGAGAAGGGTCTTTGGGATGGGCTGCTTGCTTATATGTTACTCTCTTTCTCTTTCCGTCACTATTATTCTGTTGTATTCTAGCCTCTGAAGGCTATGTAACTTGTAAAAAGAAAGTTAATAAGAAAATTTGTAACTGTTTACGCGAACTATTTCTCCGTTGCCTCCTTGTCTTTCGTTGTCATGCACATCTTGTTATTACTATCGTTGCTACTATTATTATTTTGTGCTCTGAAATGGCAGAGGAGCTGTGGGTCCTAGCCATGCAGCTTGACATATGGAACAGCCATAGTTTTGGAGTGGGGGATGGTCTGGTCAAAAATGATAATTGACCGGTTGTGTTGACCGAGCCACTATGATCCAGAGAGTGGGGCGCAGCCAGAACGTTAGTTGGCTGACTTTGTGGACTAAACCGCCGGAATCTGGAGAGAAAACGGAGCCAGAATAATGATCAACCAGCTTCATTGACTGAACCACTACAATCCGGAGAGAAAATGGAGCAGGAATGCCGGTTGACCAGCTTCGTTGACCAAATCGCTTGAATCCGGAGAGAAAGAGGAGTTGAAATGGCAATTGACCAGTTTTATTGACCAAACTGCTGCAATCCGGATAGAAAACAGAACCGGAAAGATAGTTGACCGATTTTATTGGCCGGCTGGAATCCGGAGAATAAATAGAGTGGCCTTGATGTGTTGTTTTATTATGCCACTAGCTGGGCACTCAATAACTTGTTGAGCCGCTTGGGGATTTGTGCGCTTCTTGTGCGACCCATCGTTTTTTGCCATATGTCGTTGTAGAGGACGACCGTAATCTTGGCAATAAATGCGACAAGTGATTTGACTTGACCGTATTTTCTCTGAATTCGACACATGTCTGGTATAATTGATGCACCTTTTCAAGGCGCTACTTCATTTTGGCGGCGAAGGACTTTATAAAAACGAAGGGGCAGCTCAAATCTTCTTCCTGCTTCTTCTTTCGCATCACTTCTAATGTCGTTCTACTACCCCTCAGCTTTCTTGCTTCCATGGCATCCGCTGTAAACATGACTTGCTCTGTTCTTAGTTCCAGCGATATCAGAGCCCTCTACGTGCAGTACAACATCCCGTGTTCCATCATGTTTGTTGCTCTAGGGAAGCACTATAGGGCTTGCTCCCCACCGGAGGAATACATTGCTGTTTACGAGGCTCACCTGCAGAGTGGGCTTTGTCTTCCTATTCCTGAAGAGTTGCTCTTTATTTTCCATGCCCTTAGCATCCTCATCGCAAGGTTTCACACGAACGCAGTGCGTTACCTGTATTCCCTTTGCATTTTATTCTGTCACCATTCGAGGATGCTGATTGTGGAGGCAGTAAGGGTCATTTTTTGATTTACTCAAAGTGGGGACTGGATTTCACTTTCATCCAGGAAGCTACGCATTAGTCATGCTATCTACGAGTCCGTGAAGAACTGGAAGGATCGGTTCTTCTATATAAGGGTTTTTGATGATTGGCCCTTATCCATGGAGTGAGGTAACGTGCCTGAGGCCATCACCGAGAGGCTCTCACCAGAGGAGGTGGAAGAGGTTGAGCCTCTATTAGAGTTGGTTCGGGAGCATCTGAACAAATTTAGGAGGGATCACCTCGTGTCCCGCGAGGAGATCGGGCGGGCTCGTTGGGGCCCTGACTCGCCTGTCCAAAAGGCACAGGTTCCGTCCCTAGCGCCTTCCCAGCCTAAGAGAAGAGTTGGGGCTTTTGTTACTGGGGACCCTTCCGGCAACCCTTCTCAGAAGCGGGTCTCATCGGCTCCGCCTTCTTCATCTTCCTCAATTGCCTCCGATTTTTGCATCGATGATTGCCTGGAGTGCATCAGCGAGTAGTCTTGGGTTGAGACTCCCCCCATTCTTTTGGATTTAGGCGATATGGGAGTTGCCACCGGGGAGCCTGTCATCGGGCTGCCACCATCAGTCAAACTAGTGGCACTAGCCGTGCTGGTGGAGGGAGAGCCGACTGGGCCAATAGCCGGAGGGCTTGTGGGGTAGTTGGTTGAGCTGCCAGTAGAATAGATCGTCGAAAAGCAGGCGGAGTTAGCAGTGGTAGAGTCGGCAGGGCCTATGGGTGCCGGTGAGATCAGTTTCTATGCCGCCTTGTCTCCTACGATGACGAATGTTTTGGATGCCGCCTCTGTGGAGATCCTTGTAGAGGAGGGTCATGTCACTGAGGCAATGGTGGCCACAGCAGAGTTGGCCCTAGAGGCTGCCTCACTTACCCTTCTAGCCGGTATGTTGGAGGACTTCCGACATCAGAATCATGACGTGCCTGATCTGATTGGAAAGAAGAAGCGCAAGCTCCTCACGGTATTCTTTCGAATGAGACTTCCTCATTCCTTTCTATTTCACTAGCGTGGCCTGATTTTTCTTTTCTTTCTGCTTTTTGGAATTGCAGGATCAAAAAATTGTTGGCACTGTGTTGAAGGGTCGGCGTCAGCAGGCAGAGATAATTGATGAGTGGTAGGAGAAAATTCTCCAGCTAAGGAAGCTCCTAAGCCAATCAAGTGCTCACGCCCAATAAGACTGTGAAGGGGCTGCTACCCTCCGATTGGAGATGTTTGAGCTAAAGGAGACATTGGGCAGGCTGGATACTCGAGCCATTAGGGATGAGAAGCTGCGGGCAAACTTTGAGTGAAGATCGCCATGCTTGAGGATGAGATGACCACTCGTCTGCGTCTAGAAGAGGTGAGCCAAATGCTGAAGGCCACACTTTGGGAAGATATTCACCTCTGCAGATGGATTGTCACTATGGTGGTTCTTGACTTTCCAGTGGGCGTCCTTAACCCAATGAATCACGGGGTTCTAAGGCGTGATGACCTGACCAACTTCTTCCAAGGCAGAGGGGAGCCTTCCTCGCATCCTCCTAGAAGCCCCCTGCCTTAGTCGAGATATTTTTATATTTTTGTATTTTGTTTCTCCTCCCCTGTGTTAGCTGTTTGTACAACTATATTTATTAATGAAAACGAATTCATTTCATAAATGTGTCAATTTCTCTACTTATGTGTCGTTTTGTTTTTTTAGCGCTGGCCGACCTGCTTGACATGCTTAATTTTTTTATCCGAGACTCATGTTGGGTTAGGGTTGTCGTATGACTGTGCTAATCGTGGCTTTATTTTGACTGTCACAGAATGGCAGTGTGCGGCTCAATGATGCAATGTGAAGTCTAACATTATGGCGTTGTAGGTGGGTTCAATCAGGTAAAGACATGTGTCGCTTTGCACAAAAGTGACACGACCCTTCGAACTCTACAGCAACGTCAATTTTGGCGGGAGTTTTGCCTATTTAAGAGTGGCATTTCTTGTGATTCGATTCACCACCAGTCCTCATAGTTCCTCTGCTTTATCCATGGCTGATGAAGACATGATTTGACATCCCAACTTTGCTTTGTTTGGGATGGGAGGCATCATCTTCTCCTTCACCAGTGTCCTCCTTCGAAGAAGAGAGTAGTGACAAGAGGATGCGGACTGAGAATGGCGATGAGGACTCTGCAGCCGCGGTCGCCATTGAGGAATGGAGTCACCTGGGCCTTCCACGACTCGATCCCGAGGCCAGCTCCATGCCCTAAGCCTGTTGGTGTCTCTTGCCAAGTATGTTTGTTCCGTCGCATAACCGTACGGATAATTGCTAGTAGTTTTCCTTCATTGACTTCTTTTTCACTTGTCAGCATGGAAGGAGTGCTCGTCGGTTGGAAAACTTTTTGTCTTCACAGGGAGATGAGATTACTCATATGATGCGGGCTTAGGCTAATCTAGTGGCAGAGGAGATGGAGCGTTGCGTTAATGTTACAGTTGGAGACGGGCTGCAGAGTCAAGTGCGAGCCAACTACCTTGACTAAGCCCTGTTGGAGTCTGATGCCAGGCTACAGGAAGTCTTTGGTGCACATGCACGGGCCAGGAAGAGGTTTGCGGGGCTCGAAAGCGAGTTGAGGACAAGGCTTCATCCTGAAGAGGTGGCTCCTACCTTGGAGGAGTGGTTCCAAGCAGGGATTCACTTCAGCAGGAGGATCGTTTCTTTAGTGGACCCCTATTTTCCTGTTGGCTTCTTGGACTCAAGGAATGCCGACACTTCTCACCAATTGGAGTTAATTAGATATGCAATCCGGCATGGTTGAAGGCTTGTTCCATATCCCCCAAGGGATCCTCTATCTTCAGGTAGTCATCAAGATGAGTCGCAGGTTTAGAAAACTTCTTGTACACTTGGGGCCTTTGAATGCCTCTAAAAGCATGTTTGTGCTGCTCGAGGCGTTGTACATTTTTGTGAATACACACTGGCAGCATATTCTTTATCTTTTTTTTTGTTTGATAATGCTTCTATTTCGGATGGCGGCACATAGATTGTGATTTTGGATGTCCCGCCTATTGTTGGAGCATGCGGTGTCTTGTCACACTTTGCTTCGATTAATTGACCATTGTAGACTGACAGTGTTATCTCCTGTGGGAGGAGGTCGTCACACTAGTGCCATGAAAGCCCCCTAAAGTTTTGTCTTTGACTGCTAATGGGCCGCTTCGTATGAGACAAAGCTTCAATTCGACCACTAATGGGCCACTTGGTATGGGTCTAATGTTTTATCCGACCATTATAGGCCGCCTGGTATGGGATCAAGGTTTAATCCGACTGCTTACAGGCCGCTTGATGTGGGTTCAAGGTTTAATTCAACCACCTACGAGGCACTTGGTATGGGATCAAGATTTAATCCGGCTGCTTTGTATGGACCCAAGGTTTAATCCAACCATTTATGAACCACTTGGTATGGGACCAAGGTTTAATTGCAGGTGAGCGAAAGCCCACCTAATTTACGGGTAGTTTAGGTTGTCTGTATCCATGCAATTTCACACAATTATTCATATGAGAAAGGAAAAAGAATAGAGATGCAGAAACATGCGAAAAGAATAATTATTTTATTAATTATGGTACAATATTACATGCAAACCTTAAAACACACGCATTACCTACCTGCACTTGGTGCGAACCTTATTGGAAATACCGTTTTAGATGGACAACATTCCACGTCCTTGGAACCAGCTTGCCGTTTTGGGTTCGAAACTTGTATGCTATGTTCCATAAAACAGCTAAGATGAGAAACGAGCCTTCCTAATTCGAAAAAAAGTTTGTTCCTGTTGGCTATTTTGCCCATGGCTTCTATGCTCCCCAATACTAGGTCTCCCACTTTGAACTGCCATACCTTTACCTTTTTGTTTTAATAGCAGCTGTGCGCATCCTGGTTGCGTCCCGTGGTTCCTCTAACAAGTCTAAGTGCTCTTTGTGTCGCTGGGAGTTGCCGAGTGGGTTGAAGGCCTTGGCTTAGAGAATCGGGAGCCCGATCTCAATTGGGATCACAGCCTGAATTCCATGGCATAGACTGAAAGACATCTTGTGCATCGGCTCTTTGGAAGTTGTTCAGTATGATTACAAAATGGGGGGGGGCAGTTCGTCTACCCATGAGCCCCCCACGTCTTCCAACTTGGTCTTCAATCCGTGCATTAGTGTTTGATTCATGACCTGCACTTGCTCGTTCATCTATGGATATGCTTCCGAAATGTCGACCAATCTAATGCCTGCACTGGTGCAATACTTGGTGAAGCACTTGCCGGTGAATTGGGTTCCATTATTGGTCACGATGACCTCAAGAGTTCCAGACCTTTAGATTATGTTCTGCTGGATGATTTCTGTGGCAATTTGCTCGATTATTTTGGCGAACGGGGCGGCCTCGACCTACTTTATGAATAATCGATGCCCACTATGACAAACTTCCTCTACTCGAACACGACTGAAAATAAGCCGAGAATCTCGAGTCCTCATTGCACGAATGGCCAGAGTGCCTAAAGCGCTCTTAGCTTTGTGGGCGGTTGATGGTGAAGATTGCCATGGACTTGGCAATTCTCGCACTTCTTCACAAAATCCATTGCATCCTTCTTCATGATTGGCTAGTAGTATCCCTGGCGTATCACCTTGAAGGCTAAGTTCCTATCATCGATACGCGACCTACAGACTCCGAGGTGGACCTCATCCAATGCGTAGTCGGCCTCCTCCGGTGTAAAGAATTGGAGATATAAGGTGGAGTACCCATAGCATTATAGCTTTCTATCTACAATGGTATACCTGCTGGCTGTCTTTTTTATGCACTTGGCCTCGTCCGGAGTTTCGGGTAGGGATCCATTCATGAGGTACCTCTAGTAGGGCGACATCCAGTTTTCACCGTCGGAGACTTGCATCGCTTCTTACTCATCTATGGTGGGAGTGCACAGGATCTCTCGCATGTCCATCAAGTACTGTTTTGGATTTTCTGCCACCACCACCCTTACAAGCTGGTTGGCCTTCCAGTTTTCATTCTTTGGGATGTGAACCAGGTTGAGCTTGTCAAACCCATGGATCGCACTCTTCGCCTTAGCCAAGTATTTGGCCAACAGAGGGTTGGACGCCTTGAAATTTCTGTGGATCTGGTTGACGATCAGTTCTAAATCACTGTAAACAGTCAAGTGTCTAATTGAGCACTCCTTAGTGAGTCGCAATCCTGCGAGTAGGACTTCGTATTCGGCCACGTTATTGATGGTTGGAAAACCAAGCTTCTGGGAGTATTTTACTTCGAACCCATCAAGGGCCCTTAGGATCACTCCAACCCCACTGCTCAAATTTGTTGATGAGCCATCCACGTGGAGAACCCAATTTAGTGCTTCAGTATTGTGGTTGGTATCGTTGGTGTAGTCCACATCAGGGATTGGGGTCGTGGCCCTGACGATCAAGTCGGCCAGCGCCTACCCCTTGATATCCTACCTGGGTCTGAATTCAATATCAAACTCTTTCAATTCAATGGCCTACTTAACTAACCGCTCTGAAATATTGGGCTTTTGTAAGATACCCTTTTAACGGCTAGTCAATTAGAACCATTATCTGGTGAGTCTGGAAGTAGAGCCGCAAGTTTCTGGCTGAGAAAACAAGTGCCAACGCAATCATCTCGACATGGGGTTAACGAGTCTCGACGCTGGTTAACGTTTTGCTGACATAGTAAACCAACTGCTGTGCGTTAGATTACTGAGGTATCAGGACAAAGATCAGCGTTGTCTCTGAAACAGCCAAGTACAGGTACAACTCCTCACCCTCTCTTGGTGATATTAGGAGAGGTGAAATGGTTAGGTACTTTTTTAGTTCATCGAAGGCGGCCTGACATTCTGACGTCCATTGGAATCCATTTTTCTTCATCCCCTTCAAGTCTTTGAAGAAAGGAAGGTATTTGTTGACAGAGTTGGCCAGAAAGTAGGAGAGGACTGCCTGCCTTCCGTTTAGTGTCTAAATATCCTTCACATTCCGCGGTAAGGTCATGTCGGTCAGTGCTTTGATCTTCTTTGGGTTTGTATCAATTTCCCGTTGATAGACGATGAATCCTAAGAACTTTTTGGATGAAACCCCGAAGACACACTTAGAGGGATTCAACTTCATTTGGTATGCCTGGAGCACCTCAAAGGTTTCGACGAAATCATAAATATGTCGTCAGTGGTCTTATTCTTGACGAGCATATCTTCTACGTACACCTCCTTATTTCGACTGTTTTACTTCTCAAATATTTTATTCACGAGCCTTTAGTAAATGACGCCTACATTCTTCATTCCGAATGGCACGACTTTGTAGCAATAAGTCTCTGGTCGGTTATGAAGGAAGTGTGTTTCTCATCTTTTAGGTTTATTCGGATTTGATTGTAGCTCGAGTAGGCATCCATGAAACTTAGTAAATTATGCCCGGAAGTGGAATCCACCAATAAGTCGATCATTGGTAATGGGAAACTATCCTTCGAGCATATTTTATTGACATCGGTGAAGTCGACGCACATCTGCCACTTTTCGTTACTCCTCTTAATTAGAACGATATTGGAAAATCAGTTCGGGTATTAGACTTTCCTTATAAATTCGGCGTCCAGCAACTTTTTTACTTCCTCCTGGATGGCTATCGGTTTCTCAATGGTGTGGTTCCTTCACTTTTACCTGATGGACTTATGGCCAAGATCGAGACCAAACTTGTAGACTATTACTCTGGATAGAATCCTAGGCATATTAGCGACATCCATGCAAAAACATCTGCAATATACCTTAAGAAAATGATTAGCTTGTCATGCAGGGGTCCGGTGAGCGAGCCTCCTATTTGCACGCATTTATCAGGGTTATTGGAATCCAAGGGTATGAGGTCGATGACCTTGTTGGACTGCACCGACTGCAGAGTTGTTTCATCTCAATGGTCCAAGTCGTCTGCCGGCTGGTCAACGTCGTTTGGGGCGACTTGGAATAGGTAGCATGTTCGACCTGTCACTTGGTCGTCCAATACTTTGCCAGTATCACATGCTGTTGGAAATTTTATTTTTAGGTAGGGTATCGACGTTACAGTCCCGAATGCCGCCAAGCTTGGTCGGCAGAATATGGCGTTGTATACGGAAGGCAAGTTGACAACCAGGAATGTAAGCGTGTGGGCTGCCGTCCTGAGGTACTTCCCAATGTGACCTCTAGCCAGATTGTCCCTTGGATGGCCACTGGTTTATTATCCAACCCATCTAGTGGCCATTCGACCGGATCTATATGAGGATGTTTGCCCGTGAGTCATTCAGTGGAGTCAGGTGAATAGGCCTGGACTCCCTTCGTACGAGCGACTCAGTTCTAGGCTACTTTTTTGGGGGGTTGTGATGGCCCCCATTCTTCATTTTCCTATTTGCCAGCAAGGAGCGAAGATGATCGGCCCATTCGGGGTACCTTGCCTCATTGGCCTCCTCCGTCGCTATATGAGCTCTAGCGATGGATTCAGTCTCCCGAAAGGTTTAGGAGTCATTATGGGTCAGGTGCTTGAAAATGTTGCCCTGGCCTAGAGTAGAAATGAAACTACTCAGCTTCACATTGTTGATGAGTTTGGGTACCTTCCTGACTTCAGCGGTAAATCGCCCCAAGAACTTCCTCAGGTTCTCGCCCAACTTCTACCTGACGTTGGCAAGGTGTCATGGCTGCTTCTCCTTGTTGCAGCTTGAGGCATACTAAGTTAAGAAACTATCAGCATGATCCCTGAAGCTCCAAATGGAATTTGCTGGGAACCAATAGAACCAAATCCTGGCATCCCCTTCAAAGTGAGGAGGAAGTACTGGCAAATCGAAGCTTCATTTAGGCCCTGGAAGCTAAGTAGAGTACGAAAGTGATCCATGGGATCAATGCTTCCGTCATAAGGTTCCAGGGCTAGCATTTTGAATTTCAATGGCAGTGGCTGAATTCGAATCTTCATGGTGAAAGGAGACTTCTTCAGATCAGCCGAGTGTTGGCCAGCTTTCCCTTTGAACACGTGATTCCATATCTTTTGGACCTTCTTCTGCACCCGTGAGGAGGTTGTGGAACTTTTTGAGTTAAGTCCTCAACTCCAAGTGTCCGGCCATGCGATACAGCGTCGATCGGCTGCTACCGCTAGTCAATTGGATGATGCGAGCGGCTCCTTCTTGAACCGGAGGCCTCTGATTGTCCCGAGAGTAGTAGGGATTCCTTCTTTCTGGGCTTTCCTCTGGGGTTCCATGACTTAATCATCCTTCCAACCTAGAACACCTTCTGGTGTTTGAGGCCGCTGGGGTGCTAAAGTTACCCGGTCGTGCGATCTTCTTGGTTGGCCTTTTCTTTCTTTGGCCTCCCTGCCTCCAGCACATGCAGATCGCCTGGAGCATTTGGAACATTTTGTTGATTTGCTCCCCCATCACAAGGATGACCAGAGTTGGTCGATCTCCTGTCTGGCTACCAGCGAAGTGATCATTGTTGGAGGAGGTGACCTCCTTTGTCAGATTGTTAGCTTACACTCTTGTATTCACCATGTTCATTGATGAGACAAATGCATATGAAATAGTGGTAGGCCTTTTGTTCGGCTTCCCACAGACAGCGCAGATGATGTGTTCTAGATTCGTGCCTTTGACGGATTCTGGTTCAACTACTCCTTGGGCTGGTGTTGAAGTTAGGTCCAGTCTTTGTCCTGCACGCTTTGGATCTTGCACACCACAACATAAGAAATTATAGAAAAACGACGAGATTTCCTCCCCAATTTATCCTGCAATACTCAAGTCAGTAATCTACCTTCCAAGATATTGAATAGAAAAACAGAGTATGTTAGAATGGATGCTGGGAGGAGGATTTGCGAGTCTAATTCGGAGGTGCACTTATCATGGAGTGATTTAGGTTATAGTGTGCTCGTAAAGTGCGGCGTTTTTTACCACTGGGTTCGTTGAGAACAAATAGTGGGAAAGAGAATAGCAATAGGTTACTTGTGAAATGGATTGTTTGTGTGTATTTGGGTATTCAAGAGAGTATGTCTTTGAAATGCGTCATTAGGGCTTTTTATAGCCATCGATCCTCGCCACCTTCTTTAGGTGGCAAGGCGGGTTGCCAGCTATTTGAGGGGACTCTTTCCATCAATTGTAAGGATGCAAGTATCATATAGGGTTGCAACAGTTGGGAATGAGGATTTCTCCCTCCGCGGAGATTTCGCACGCCTGAATACTGAAACTTTCGTTGTGAGTCGCATACTAATTTGAGGGCTTTCCTTTTAAGATGTGCACTGATTTGGGGGCTTCCATTACAGAGGAGGTTGCCATCTGGGGAGATTCGTCACATCGCGTCCAATTAGGGCAGATAACCGTTGTACGCGGGAGAGGCCTCGAGGGCCGCTTTTGGCTTGGGGTGCATCCGGTTGCTTGAATACTTTCTCCCGTCAACTGAGCTATTGACCATCCTTTGGGCTAGTGGGTTGCGACACTTTTCGGGCCGATCGCTTCTTTAAGCCAGCCCATTTCAGCCGTCCTCATTATCTTTTATTGCAGACTAATTAAATTTTCTTTTTGTATCTATACACCGATTCTCGACTTCTAGTTGGGCAAACATCGAACTGTTGGTTCCTCTGAACTTCAAAGCTAGGGTTTTCTGTTCGCTGGAGCAAAAACAATTAGGGCCGTCGACTTCATTTTATACAATTAAATGACTTAATAGAACAAAGTTTTCAGGCCAAAAATCCCCAAAAAAAAAGTAGGTCTAAATCTATAAAAATAAAGTAGGTA